>DWDU01003516.1:0-11529 GCA_018245575.1 Jemadia suekentonmiller
AGTTATGCAATCTTTATAGTGAGTTTTGTTTATTGTATTAAGCGGTGACTAGATGGAGCTGACTCCAAAAATTTGAAGGAAACGAATTTACGATATAACAAATTTTTTGTTATTAAAAACGGTTGAAAATACTTCGTCTTCAGAATTGACTTTCTAAATCATTATTTTGTCTGTATGATTTGTTTCTTGTAATTGTGTGTCGAAGTTGCAATATATTCTATTTATTTATATTTGTATTTCTTATAATTTGACGGAATGTATCAAAAAGTGACTAGATGGCAGTGAATTCAAATATGTGGACGTGATTTCACGAAGTAACGATTTTCTTTACTAATAAAAACGGTTATAATTAACTTCTCCGTTAAAATTGTCTTTAAAAATAAGGTGATTTCTTTGTTGTAATTATGTGTGTCGTAGTTTCTATGTATTCTATTCATTTATTTCTAAATTCCTTAAACTTTAAAGCAGGAAGTGTGTAAATGAAAATGAAAATTTTTGTTTGAGTAATTGCGAGTATTAAGTCTAACCTAATAAGTTAGGTTAAGGCTGGCGATAACATAATGTGGTAAGCCAATCTAACATTATATTATTTATAGTCAATAAGCGGGAAAATATCGAGACATTAAAGAGATGGTTATCCCAATATTTTTCAAATGAAACTTAATATAGAATGTGCTTATTTACACGCTTTTTGATATATTGTAAGCACTTTCCACTCAGAAAGTATTATACAAAATAAGAACTTCTAAACCGTTATAATATATACTATCCAAGTAATCGGACAAATGACAACGCAGAAAGTCGATCAAAACAATCCGTTCGTTGTATTTTCTAAACAAGTTCAAATTTCGAATCGTATTGTGTATTTATAGCCGACTATATTAGCACTGAAAAGCGCTAACGTTGCTAGTGTAGAACGATAACTTGAGTTGAAATTACGCATGTTGACTGCTATTATCGTCAATGAAGCTAATTGTTTTCATGTTACTTTATTGTTACGTGAGTTATATAAATTTACGTATTATTTTATAGTTGTGAAATACTGTGTTGTAATATTATATCGTGCTATAGGTAGAATGTCAATATCCAATTCCACAACCGAAGCCAGAGAAATGCTATGGTACATCTGAATTATTGGTATGTTTATATTTACATTGTTTTGTTTTTTCGTTATATTTCATTTTTCAATATGGCATCATATTCTATTAACAACTTTTGTGTGTAAATATTATTGAATGAATTTTACTAATAAAATTACTAATAAAGTTTTACTTGTGAATGAGAAAAAGGCAAAAATATACAGATATTTTTGATACTGAGTCGAAAAATTATTACGATATGTTGCATAATAAGCATGAAAATGCACATTTATGGTTATTTTAATAACCGGGTATTAAATATGATTGAAATGTACGTTTAATTAGGATCATGTAATAGAAATGTCAGATATGATAATGATACAAATTAAAACTGTATTTTAAATATCCGCAGACGAGACAGTGTTGTGTGTTTCCCCCGTTTTTCAAACGGGAAATAGCCAAGGGCTGCGGAGCAAGGTTTGCTGTTATGTTCATCGACCGCGTCTCCAACGTCACTGGTCTCCGCAGAGAGGCCGGCGATTCAGTAAGTAACAAAACATCTCGCCCGTTTCTTCGCAAAGAAGTAGGCAGAAGAAGTTAATCCTGCCAGTTTTCACCACATGTATTAAACGACCCATGTATATGAGGATTAGCATACACCGGGCACAAATCCAGACACCGTGCTACTTGGAATTTCAAATTACAAAAACCCCGGGGTTGAATCCACGCCTGCGATCAATAGTCGTGCCCGCAAGCACTAGACTAACGAGGCAGTCAAGTTTAGTAAGTACTGATCATAATAACAATGGATATAGCTTTAAAAATAACAGATTCTTGCTTTTCTCTTCTCTTCGTGGAGAACTAGCGCTATCTAGCTCTTCAGGGATAATATAAGATTCAGTACAGCTAACACTTCTCACATAAACATGTACGAGCAAACTATTAAAAACGCGCTTTTGAATTTTATTCAACGGTTGGCTTCAAGACTGGGAAAACCATTCAGTAATAAAACATATTTCTATAACTAACAATTTAGTACGTCTTGAGGGCGGTTACATATTTATCGCACTATATTGAAATATTCTGAGTAATATTTCATCCGTTTGGTTGGATGTATCCTTCTACATACCTGGGTTCGATTCTCACCGGGAAATTGTTTTTTTGATGAGCACATGTGTTTCTTCTTTGCTGGGTAAGATACTCGTATATCTTTATAAATCTATATTTTTACATGTACATATATATGCAGATAGTCAGTCGTAGAGTTACCATAACACAAACTACGCTTCGTTTCGAGTAATATGCCCGTGTATAAAGATAATGTATCAAAAGTTATAATACGAGTATGTACCTAAATATTTATTTTTATTTTTTACTCGTTATATTTAATTTAGTTCCCTGTTATAGAGTTTTTCTCATTTTCATTACAGTGTGACCATTGGAAGTGTATTCTGAAAAAATATATATTGCTAACCACCGAAAATTACCTAGACGACGAAAAATACTTCATGCACCTGGACAAATGGGTTGGGCTCAACCCTGACTTCTCAACTGCCATGTTAAACGCTAAGATCCATTGCAAACAACAGTACAGAATGTTCATGCCTTTTAGCGCATGTGAATTTTATCGTTTCCAAAGTTGCATCAGAAACCACGTTAATGTTGTAAGTTGTATATTGCGCGTTACTATATACAGTATGTAACGTAACATAAAATCACGCCTAAAATCCCCGAAGGGGTAGGCAGAAGAGGGTAATACGCCCCCATATTTCACCAGTTACGTCTACGTAATGGAATAGGTGGTGAGTCAATTGCCATACACCGGCCACATATGCATCCGAGTCACTACTGGAAGATCTAAGTTAGAAAAATCAAATAGAACCCTGCCCAGGATTTGATTCGAGGTTTTCTCTATAGGTTGTCGCGTTTGCAATCAACACCACTAACGAGGCAGTCACTATACATTTCATTTAAAATTATGTTTATAGAGCATTATCGAATGACATGTCTGGTCTGTCAAAAGATTATCGTTGTATTTAAGCGGATTGCTTCTTTTGCAGAATTGTCCAGTGACACTGCCAACAAGAGAATGTGACAAGTTGAAACAATTTTACGACGAATGCCGAGAATTTTATCTCTAAATTAACATAATATAGTGTAAATAAAAAAAATAAAAAACTATTGTTTCATCAAACATCAAATTTATTTCTAAAATTGAAACTATGTTAACGACATAATAATAATTGAGATGAAATGCTTGCTTCATATGGTCTATACTACATTATAGTTTATGCAGACATTCAACTTTGAATCATATCTTATAGCTACACAAGTTTTATTTCACATTGGTATAGAGGTCAGTAGCGTCGCACATGCCGAATGCCGTACTCGCGACAACCTGCATACCAACACACTAAGAAGTAATACTGTCACGTAAACGCTCTTCGCAAAACACTCTCGTATATCACACGCGCCAGTATACCTTATCACTTTCCTTTTAGGACATTTAACTAAGCTAATCTAACAGTCTTTCGCGGTGCCTTCATGGCAAAAGCCTCGGGTTGTACCGGCCGACGTACAGTATCATGCCGGACGGGTTGTGTCGCACGAAGTAAAGGAATGGTCTGTCGAACTTTAGCCTCGCTGGCTGCGCGTTTCTGGACGGCAGACGCGCCTGTCTCGGACGAAGGTGCAGTGGCAAGTGCATTGCATCACTGACATCGTGCGGATCATGGAAAGCCCTTTGGTAATCACGCGGCTCATCCCAGCCAGTTAGCCATCGCGCAGTTCGACTTCTCTGAGCGAGGTCTGCACTCTCCGGATATTCTTCTATGTGATGTTGTTCAGCCACCACGCCTTCACCGCACGTAACAAAAGTAGATGTTTGAATCATGTCAGACAAGTAGAGATTTTTAGATGGCCCATTCAACCCTCCTAAATCAGCATGATCTTGGTCGAACAGGTCTTTTAATCCCATTCGTTTCAATGTAGACGATACGTTAAATATGGATTTATGAGAGAACCTTGGTATTTGAAGTTCCAGACCGACTCGAGGCAATAACGTACGCAGCAGGCGATTCCAAGTAGGTGTCATGGGACTAGAATCCAGTAAGCGTTTTTCTAGCGTTTCCAAATCTTCCGCGTGAACCACGTTGCCTTGTTGTCCGGGCATTAGGAATAATATGCTAATAACGGAGTTTGTATTTCCTAAAGCAGCCGCTGTAGCATCTAGGACTGGATCGTAACCAGCCAGGAAGTTGCTTCTGTACGCCACAGCAGGAACGGGCACCAAACGCCTTTGACGTACATTTGGAGACACGACGAAGTACATCTCTCCGTCTCTTCCTTCAACAGATGAGCTCGAACAATCAGTCTATGGAATGAAATATTAAATTGTGGTAAACATAAAATTAAAAGATTTAAAAGTAAAAGAGAGAATAAACTGCTACGAGCTTAAAACCTAACATTGATTTTTTTTTCATTATTCCTAAATTTATAAACCCCTGTGTCAACATATACATTTAATTAAATAACAAAAATTAAATTATGACAATACCTGGAATATGTTGGTTGAAAATGCAGCCAATGGAGGACGCATGACGATAGTATTTGTTTTCATATATTCGATAATTTTACCCCAAGTGTATCTCTTTACCAGCAAATTAGTCCGCCTTCTTATGATGTCACTAATAAGCTTAAAATTTATTTCTTCGACATGCCCATTATAAAATTGTTGCGCCCTTTCTTTATAAAATGTTAAAATTTTGCCTTTACTTCGATCGCTATAAAGTTCTCTAATGAAAGCTGAAATCGCAACTCCTGACCCAGAACTTGTTTCAATTGAATCAGAAATATTCTTGATTGTAAAGTGAGGATTAAATGTTACCATGTCATCTAATTTCAGGATTTCATTCATTTCACCCGATGTTGAACCTCTAGCGCCCATAAACATCATAGCCAGCATGGACGTAATAGAATATGGTGATAAAACAAAACTTCTCTTTTTGTCCAAGTCTTTGACAATGTCGTTCCAATATTGAAAAGCCAACTCATTACAGAGCTCTGTGAATTGTGTAATATCGTCGCCTAAGTCTTTAGTAGTAACTTCCAGTCCCTGATTTTCTTTTGAAAAATCAAGAATAATATTTTTGTCATCGTTTGTATCAGGAGCTTTGAAATCATCTGTTTTGTGTTTATCTTTGCCTATGTCATTACCTTTAGGAGGCGAAACAGTTGAAATTAGTTTCCAAGAATTATTTCTTTCATTAGCTAGTTCCTTATCATCAATATTTACTTTTTGAATTTTTTTCTTAAATTCGTCTACTTTTGGAAAGACAACGGGTTCTTTATCTTTTTGATTTGAGTAATAGGACAAACTATTTTTTTCAGAATAACTTGGTGGTTTACTTTTTTCTGCATTGAGCAGACCGTTGTCATCTTGTTTCCTAGTTGTTGTACCTGACTTTGCAGTTGTCGACTCTAGTTTAAGTAAAGATTCAGTGGAGGTAATAGACATAACTTTGTTATTTATGGCAGTAGTTGAAAACTTATTGGTTGATTCATTATTATTGTGGATAAATGATTCTTCACTAGATACTTCCACGGACTCTTTATTATTCGATAATTTATTTGGCACATTCTGGTTCTTGTTTTTATCAGAAATTTCGTTGTTTTTTATAGTACTTTGTTTATTATTAGCATTTTGGATAATCTTTTCTTCGTCTTGCATTTCGGTTTCATTAGCCCGGTTAGTCTGAATATGCAATTGGTTATCATTAATGTCTTTTACTATTGGTTGAATGTCTTGTGCATGCAAAGTACTTGTTTCTATTTTCATTATTGGTTTTGACGTAGTTTCTGTATTTAATGTTTCTTTATCCATATTGGTTTTTGTTACTACTTGCTCATTTTTTTGTTTTAATGTTTCAAAATTTTTATCAGTATTAACAATCGACTCAGGTGCCGAATGAACTACTTGAGACAACAAGTCTTCCATTGACTCAGACAAAATTGGATCTATTGTTGTAGATGTAGACGTTGTGGTACTTGTAGTTGTCGTGGATGTCATTATTGTTGAACTTTGTTTTTGCATTAATTCTTCTTTTGTATTAATATTGTTTATAAAATCTAATGTTGCTGTTTCATTTCCGTTTTTTTCATAAGGATCAAGTGTTGATATTTGTATGAAGTTATCAGAGTTTGTATTATTATGGATTTTGTGCTCGTTGTCATTACCTGTTGGAATGTCAATTTCTAGGTTTTCTTTACTTTCCACATCTACATTGTTTGTCTTTGATGTATCTAATAAATTCGTAGAAGTTGGTAGAGGTGCGAAATTTCCTCCAAGGTCAGAAGCTATTTGACTTATACTCTGAGCGACATCGAAAAGAGGTAATGATGGTACATTACCATCATGTGAATTGTTTTCATTTTCAGCTGGAGGCCGGTTATTAATTATTTGATCATTTTCTTGGCTATCTACAGTTATAAATTCTGTTGATGTAACGGTAGTCGAAGGTGATACTGATTGTGTTGTTATGGTAGTAGAATTTTTGTCGTATTCCTGGTCATTGGCTGCAGACGAAAGATAAGATAAAGTCGTAGTATGTGGTGTATTTGTTGTAGATTGAACCTTCAGAATATTCGTAGTGGATGATGGTATTGTACGCTTCGTAGTACTTGATACTGCAGGCTTTACTCTTGTTGTTATTATAGGTCTTCGAGTCGTTTTATCAGAAATATAAGTTATCGTAGAAACGGGTACAAACGTGCTAATTTTTTCATACTGCACTGGCTTCTTTGAATCTAAAACTGCACCGAAGCTTAATGGAATCGTATTGGGTATTTCGCTGCTACCATCTATAATAGATGGCTTAGAAGAGCTGACAGGTCTCCTTGTTGTAAATGCTGAAGTACTCGCTCCAAAGGATGGTACAGTTGTCGTAGTTGTTGTAGTTCGTCTATTTGATGCAAATGTAGTACGTAACGGTCGATTAGTCGTTGTTACAAGAGGCTTACTTTTTGTCGTAGTAACAAAAGGTGCAGTGAATTTTGTTGTAGTACTCGTAGTTGTTGTTCTAGGTTTCGCTGTAGAAGTTGTTGTTGTGGTAGTTACACGTCTTCTAACTGCTGTTGTAGACCTCACAGTTGTACTGGTAACTGTAGTAGTAGGAGTAGAAGTGGTAGTAGTAGTAGTAGAAGAGGGAGTCACAGTAGTAGTAGAAGGAGTCGTAGTAGAAAGGGTTGTAGTAGATATGATCGTAGTAGAAGGAGCCATAGTAGAAGTCGTAGTAGTAGGAATAGGAGTAGTAGTAGTAGTAGAAGTAGAAAGCTTTGTAGTAGTAGACATTGTAGTACTAAAAGGCTTTTCAGTAGTGGTAGTACTTGTAGAAATACTGGGGACTTCCGTTTTGTCTGGAATTTTCTGCTTTACTGGTTGTTTATCTATAATCTCAGTTGCTTCTGTCGTTGTACTGGTAGGAATTATATTTACACCTTCTTTACCCAAAGCATTCTCGTCTCCAAAGAGAGACGAATCTAAATCAATAGTTTCTGTTTCGGGGGTAATAAATGAATCAGAAGTTTTATCCGGAACGATATCAACACCAGTGTTTCCAAATATCGAAGGTAAGATTAAACTCCACGAGTCTGAAACATCAGGAGTATCAAGAGGTGGTTGAGTTTGGGGTCTATTTTTATGAGCTTCCATTTGAGCTTTGAGAACATTTTGCACATTTGTAACTACGCTGTGTACTTTTGTGTAAGGAGGTTGGCTGAAGTTAAAAGCAATTGTTGGTTGATTATCGTTAGCAAATGTTACTAGTCCTTCGGCTTCTTCACCTGCTGCAACAATGGCCTGGATTTCCTCTAATGTCATTAATCTTTTAACGAGCTCTCCTGATTCATCGAAGGTGTAGAATTCATATCTATCAGGGGTCAGAAGATTTACAGGGCTGCCTACGGTGGCTGGTACATTTGAGGGCGGTGGCAAAGCGTTGCCAACAGCATCTGCGATGAACGGTAGCTTGGAGCGTCTGGAACATGTAAAGAACAAATTTTGCTGTATTGATATTACATGCGATTTGATATTTTTGAATATTATAAGAAAAATATCTAAACTGACATTTACAAAATATTTTATCGTCAATCACAATCATTACTGTAAAATGACTGGAATTATAAAATCATATACCCTCATAGCCAGCTTGGTTTTCATTATCACAGTATATGCGACCAATATATATTTTCTTTACAATGCTTACATTTCTATAACTGTCAGAGAATATGCCTTGAAATGCTTCCTCCAACTGACATGTTTTGGGTATATTTTTATTTAATAATAGAAGCATATAATTACCGATCCTGATTGTCATTGGCCAGCGCGCACGCGGCCAGGATGAGCAAGCGCACTGGGACCTGCATCCTGCCCCATACACTCCTGATTCACCTGGAACTGCATAAATGAACGTGTGTTAATAAAATAAGAAACATACATATTATTATGTATACTTTAAAGGTTTATTCACATATGTAACACAACAATTCCTTTACATAATTTTTCTTTGCTTTGCTGTAGTTGCTTAATAATTCGTATATTTTTCTCCATTATTTAACTTAAAGGAGAATTATTTTAAAATCGTTTTTTAAGCAGCCTATAGGTATACTGTTCTGCCTGCCTCGTGGGACGTGTTAGTTGCAAGTACGACTGCTGATCGGCAGGACCTGGGTTCAATTCCCATTCAATTTTACATTCTTCTGCCTACGTCTTCAGGTATTACAGGCATGATGTTAGGTTTTCATAATCTGTTCTGGTGTTCACATCAGGTATCAAAAAACACATCTACTAGTATGTGACATGTCTACTATGTCTTATATACATATGTATAAAAAAAATTATAATAAAAAGTGTAAAATACCACAATCTTAACCATTCCTAAATATAAACTGAAATAATTCAAAAAACGAAATGTATGGTGAGGTTTAAATTTCTTGCCCTTAAAATACAACCTGGAAATACCAAGAGCTAGTTTCGAACTTGGAGTTTAAAAGTTGGCAAGTGTCCAGGGGGACTTGGAAATTCAAGAAACGCCGTCGACATCGAAAGTTCACAGTTTCACACGAACCGAAGTAACGTAATTCGGCACTGGGTATCAAATAAGTTCTATAGTAATGTAACCATTTGTTTTTCTTACAAATTATACACAGAGTTCTGAGCACATATTTTATTATTGACCAAATTTAGATATGAAAACGTAGTTATATATGTTTTGGTTTAAATAAAAGAAAAAAAAAACAAAACGTAACATCACGCCTGTAATCCCCGAAGAGGTAGGCAGATGAATATAGAACACTCCCACGTTTCACCAGTTACGTTTACGTCCCACTATGGAATAGGTGGTTAAATAAAAGAAGTTTATCATTTATTTTGTTGATAAACGCAGGTGCCGAGGGAGGCCAAGATTCACCTGTTTTGCTCAAATAGGCAAGATACTGGCTGATGGGGGAGTCAAAAGTCTCCGAAAGCGACGGCCATGTATGAAGAGAGTGATGAATGTAGAAATACAGCAGTTCTGTAAGGATAGAGATATTCGGCATTCAGGGCTCTGTGCCTACTCCTTGAGGGACCTGGCGTGAAGACATGTATGTGTATCAGTACACCGTGACTATAAGAACCATATTCTTAGCCCAAACCAATACTTTTTGTTGTTATATTATGTAATGACCGTATGCTTATTCGAAACTCTTTCCAGTCCTAAAGATTTGAGAATGGTTACTTAAGAATCGGCACGAAATAATCCGCCAAGCATTTTGCAGTAAGTATGTTCACGTCGCTTTCAGGTTTTATTTCTTTACAAATTTCCACCTAGCCCGTTCGACAACTGACCTAAATTTTAAACAGGTCACATCACTCTTGAGATCTCCTCCGTACGTTCAAAACTACTATTGAAGGCTGAGAAAAGGCCAGCCCGGTTTTAACGTTAAATTTACCAACCGCATTACTGTATTACTTTTTGTTACGTATGAAGGAAATTTGTGTCGCAGTCATGTATTGATGTCATCGTCATCATGATGACGACATTTTCAAAACAACTGGTAACAATTTGTTTACTTTATTGTAAGTGGTCAAGAGCTAAAATTAATTTGTGTTATTTGTTGTAATGTTGTAATCATTTGATGGTAATTACCATTAACAATGGAACGGGCCTTTGTACCACTCACTGCAACTGTTTTTATGTTCCACTGTTGGGCAAAAGCTCTTCCGTATCTCCAAGACACCTGTACCGCTGTTACTAAACATTTTCATTAAGATTTATCATATTATACATATTGAAGTATTGTAATAATATAAATCCTTGATAAGTATTAACGTTTTAACAGTAATATGTAAAGTGTAATATGTCCGATTTGTCCAATATAGGCGAGTCTTGTTCTCCGGCGGTATGTGCTTTTATCAATCTTCACGTTGTATAACTATTTTATTGTTCTTTCATCTACACGTTTACATGTCCGAAACATCGCAGCATTATCTGCCAATTCTACACCAATACTCTCTACCTTTCATCTGTATTGCAAACACGTATGTAATATTATTATTCAACAATATGAATACCCAACGTTCGCGACACTGTTACATTAAACAAACTTGTCACAAATGAATTCAAGCACATAAAGATAACGGTACACGCGAATGTCATTGAAATTATATTGCAGAATATTAAACGATATTTTCTTGCATCTAGGAAATGGCGAGCAAACGTGATAGTTGAGAACCTGTCAATATTAACTTAAATAACTTAAACGTTTCTCTACAACGGCATATTTCTCGTTGACACTGTTCCCACAACACTAGTGTGAAGGATGTACATATGTATGAGGCCTACATAATGTTTAAGACCGTAACATAACAATGTAACATCACGCCTGTAATCGCCGAATAGTTAGGCAGAGGAATTTAGTACACGCCCGCGTTTCATCAGTTAAGTTTACATGCCACTAAGGCCTAAGTGAGGCCGTTCAGACAATACTTGACTTGATTCAAACAACATTATAGAAAATACTACAAATCTCTTTACGCAGTAAAGTTTTTCAACAGTCTATTGTTGAATGTAGGTCTTTACAAATGAGTAGCATGAAACGCTCTATATATTGTATAATTATATTCAAGAGTATAATTATATTGAACGCAGGTCTCTACAAATGGCTAGTGTCTAACAACCTATATATTGCACAATTACAATCAACGCTCTATTAGTATAATGCAGGTCTCTACAAATATCTGTAATGTAATCAAAATTTATTACTTTTAGATACATTAATAAGAAAATTAATTATTTATTGGTTTTGCCTCGTTGGTCGTGTTGGTTGCAAGTGCGACTGCCAATCGGGAGGTCCTGAGTTCAATTATCGGATCGGGCACTACCAAAATTTTCTAATTTAGATTTTATATTAG
>DWDU01003517.1:0-11529 GCA_018245575.1 Jemadia suekentonmiller
GTAGTTTATCAGCCGTCTGGTTACCATAACACAAGCTCTCTTGATGCTTACTTTGGGATCAGATGGCCGTGTGTGGAGATATCCCAAGATATTATTTTATTATTATTATAATGTAGATTTAATTTCAAACGCTTGACAACCCTAGTCAAATAGAATATCGTTGCCACGGCAGAAGTGATATGAAAAATTTATTCACACATCCAAGTACGATTATCCTGAATACACGTCTCCCTGAAAACCTTTCAATGGGCGGTTGGTTGTGCTCAATATTTTTTTCTTATTTTGCCATTTCTCGCTTCAATACATTTCATCTTTTTCTATTCTCTTTTATTTCCATTTGCTCAGTCTTATCATATTGTTTGTCAATGACATTTTTGCTGTTATTATCCGAATGTTGTACGGGGCGAATTGAGTTCCAGAATTGGTATTGTGATCAAAAATAAATTGCTATTCTCATATCGGATCAATGTAGACTATGTGGTACTTAAGAGTTCACAGACCTTATGGACTTATTGTCATCGAACTGTGTACTTTCGAGGTTTACTGATAAACTAATTTAAAAACCAAACTCGGTTCGACTAAAATGTATTTAATATATGCTGATATAATTATCATTAACAATCATGATTCTTGTTCATTAACTAAGTGGAACGCAA
Organism: Jemadia suekentonmiller; assembly: GCA_018245575.1. NCBI lineage: Eukaryota > Metazoa > Arthropoda > Insecta > Lepidoptera > Hesperiidae > Jemadia > Jemadia suekentonmiller. The sequence continues at coordinate 657 of DWDU01003517.1, forward strand.
TACATGTAATCTTAATTAGACTTTCAAATTGAATATATAATAAATAAATAACATACAACCGCTTGATATCATATCATATATCATGTAGATTGAGTTATTGAATTGAAACGTCCATCTTCGTCAGAATATGACGTAATACTGTATCTACAAGTATATGAAACATACTTAAATACTATGTTAGTCAATCGTTAGGGCTGTGACGTCATATTACGATTGTCACTAATTATTACACTATAATATTAAACAAGATAGAGTCTGTGCTATGGTAACCAGACTTCTGAGAGAACAAACACTTGTCACTTAATCACAAAAATATTTGTCTTGGATGGGAATCGTATCCTCGACCCCCATCTCGGCGGTCGTGTTCGCTAGCCAGTCAAACAATGGGACAGTATCACGTGTTATCAAAATTATATTAAGTCTGGTCAAGAGAAATATAAAATCTATACAGATAAATAAAATTAGTGTCTGTTTATATCATTTAAATAACCGCTTTTTATTAAATGCAAATGTAACTTAAGCTACTTTCATTTTTGAACAGAATTTTTGAATTTCACGCGGACAAAGTCGGGGGAAGAATAATAAAAGTTTAAAGTATTGCAAAAATTTTGAAGTATACTAATTATTCACGACCTAGAGATACCAGTTCTGAAAACTGGTTAAAACATTATTAAACAAAAGTTACAAGTCTGTACACAATATGATCGCCATCATCCTTAATGCTTCATTTTATATAACTGTTCGTTCATACTGTGAATATTAAAACAACAATATAAATTTGATACTTAAAACAAAGAAGTCACAGGAACGCACGTGTGAACATTGAGAGTGCACTTTTCTACAAGAATGTACGGCTAAGTGTTATGCAAAACGCGCATAATGCAAAAGTGCCAAGCAGTGTACCACATGTACAGTCGCCGCGATATATCTGGGTTAAAGCAAATTCTCGTGACGACTTTGAGTGCGAGTGGGGAAATTTTAACACTAAAAATGTGCGCAATGAAAAAGAATGCGCTCACGTAAATAATAATTTGTAATTCGAAAATATATTTTGAACTAGTGAAACGTGGGAGTGCACTACTCTCCTCTGCCCACCTCTTTGGGGATTACAGGCGCGACATTATGTTACAGTTTGTAAAAGGACGAAATAACAATCATTGAGCTATTGACAATTACACATAAATGTCCATATTAATAACATTTATGCCTAGCAATAGGTAATGACATTAACTCGTGTACATGTTTAAAATGTACAGTTAAATATAATGGGATTATATTTCTTAGAAAATAACCGGTTACCTAGACGTTTTCACGGTATTTTTCAGTATTTCAGGCCACGAAGAGTGATTTAGGTGCAATATTATAAATCTTGCCGTGTCTGTCTCACACATCATTTCTCACGTGTGTCTTTATATCAAATTCTACATACTTAGTGACATTCAAATGCGCTAAGTGCTTAAAGAATTTGACTCACCACAAGCGAGTAACGAGAAGTTGAACGATAAAAAATACTTTGTTTCTTCTGTCTTTTTAACTGGTCTACTGTACCTATAGAGTAGACCGGTGTACTAATGAATACAATTTCGTATTATTTACGAAAAACCAAGCACAAATACCTTCATTTCCAAGATCACACAATACAAAAATGTATGTTAAAAAATATTGTAGGAATAAATAAAATAAGCGATTTTAGTCACAACCTGTAATTTTCCGGAATCTATGCGTCTGGATTGAACATAATTTCAATTACAAACTTAATGTTTCCAAGCAGTACACTAATAATCACCAGGGGTGCCCATAATTTGAAGTGTACATGTAATAATTAATACATATCTGCTTTTCACGTTTCTAGTTTTCGAAGCCAGCTCAAGTCGCGTATTGTTCGTCAGAGGCGTAACTCTAGAATTCTATTGATCCTGTATTCTATATTACACGATCAAACTTCTTCGTACCTTAAGGAAAACTTTCGATACCTCTGTTCCAATCATGACAGTGCTCTGCGTTCCACCAGTAATCTTAAGCTGGATATTCCCCTGCATAGAAGCGGTTTCTTTGGACACTGCTTTACTATTCAAGCAATAATACTCTTGAAGACCCTACCTAAAAATGTCAGAAAAGCTCCAAGAAGAAACGCATTTAAAAAGTTGCTCCGCGTGTATTATTTATCCCAAACCTGATTTGGAACTGAGTCTTTATTTCTACATGTATGTATGTATTTGTTCGTAAAAAGAAACATTAAAAAGCTAAATCACAAATCTAGGACAACATATTTCGTTAAGAATGTCATAGTAATGTTATTTGATATTCGGTACTCATTATAATAAGAATATTTCACTAACGATTAAAATATTAAACCATTTAAGCGACAGATATCGACCGCTCGTATTTTCTATATTGACAGTGTAACAACTCGGTCACGTGTATAGTGTAATTTTCATACGTCTTAAAAGTTAATGGTACATTAAATGCCAGACTGAAATATATTAAAAGGTCAGTTGAATATGTGAAGGGTTATATCGAATATTCTTACTAAGTTTACAGGTACGTGGACCGAAAAGCACGGCTTACCTTGCTTTTGTTAGTTTGTTTTGAAGACGTCAACCGCAGCGTCACGTTAAGTGGCGTGAAAGGATCCCTAAGTTTCCTTAAGCCCCAAGTTATTTGTGTAGGTGTCTGTTGGTAGCTTCTAGATTTATGCGTCATATTTAGGCCATGTGTAAAAACCGGACCTGCGATAAAATATTTTATATGAACAATGATGTTCGTGTATATCGAAGAATTGATTGCGATAAAAATGTATTTAATTAGCATGGTTAATTAATATACAAAGATTAGCTGTGGTCGCGATTCGTCAGCGTGGAATTGTAAAATTCTAAAATGAAAGCCTAACTTACTCCTTATTACATCAGCTATCTGCCAGTGGAAGTCCCGTCAAAATCGGTCTAGCCGTTCCAGAGATTAGCCGGAACAAACAGACAGACGAAAATTCTAAAAAGAATTTTTTTGGTACCTATATATACCATGTATACATACCTACATATGCATTTAGTAAAAAACGGTTATTTTAATATTAACAGCTAAAACACAATACTCAGACAAGCATATATTTACCCATATAAATGCTCATAAAAAAAACATTCCACACTTTAAAAGTATTGTAATTTTTCATACAATTTCTACGCCAATTTATTTATTGTATATTTTCTACAACATATAATCCAACTTGTACGATTCAATACACAGTGACGTCACCAGAAAGTATTTCGATAGTCTCGTATAAAATATAATCAACTCATATTCGCTCCACGTACAAAAGCATTATCTCCCACAACTCTATTACAACAAAGCCATCTGTTAGGTACCAGCTAGCTGATAGATCGCTAATACTGGAGCTTAATGATTTATTGAGGCGTGTAATAACGTGGACAATGAACTGCCACTATATTAGATTAGTTCGAAGCTTCTAAAACCTACATGTGCTGTACCACTTTAAGTCACATTGTTCCTATGTATGCAGGCGGGTCTCTTACAACTCCCGAATGAATTCGATCTCTGAACAATATTGTTAGCTTTCATTTAAAAGACGACGAACAAAAAATGCGCCTCAACTGACTTCCGAGGTATATCGCACACCAAAATTAATAATATAGGCGTGATGTTATGTTAATAACATTTTAAGTTTTTATCCAAAGTAGTCTGTATATATAGGTGAGGATGATTATGATTTAACATGTTGAGGCATTTTCTCAGAAGTTCGTGCTTATAACAGAAGGAATGTTCGCTCAAACTCGACGACACGAGCACGTGGGCCTGTGAGCTCGTCGCTTAGGAATACCAGTCTTTGCCAGCGAAATATCTTCCAGTGTTCCCAGCATCTTAAACAACACAACTATTTCCTTGCGTCGTACACATCTTGGAAACTGTGTACGACTTAATACAACATGCTTTGATCGTCACCTTCTAACATAACAATAGACTCAGCGCCTGCTCGTACTCCACGGTTGGATGTAAAAAACAATCGGTGAAAAGTGGGGTTGTTAATATATTCATCTCCCTATCTATTCCTTTGTGGAAATACAGGCGTGATGTTATTTCATAATATGTATAAAATAACTAGTTAAGAATTTACAACCAGTCGTAAATATGTCCCACTCGCAGTGTAGGTCAAGTAAAAAAAATAAGTTCAATCGTAGTCAAAATACATTCCCATATATATGAATGTTCTTGTTCTCTAAGGCTTGGGAAGCCTACGAACCCTCATTTGACGTGGCAGACTATGGCCTTAAGCGTCTCATTCTGAGAGGAAACCCATGTTCTAACAGTGAAACGATAACTGGGTCCGATAAAAAAGAATATTTGTATGTGTATGGATGTGTATTCATATATATTTTAATTTATATACATACATTCTAAAAATGATACTATTTCATTAATAGGTTTCAAGGTTTAGACAAAAAAAGAAATTGTAAAATTTTGAACTTCTCATAAAATCTATTATCAGTCCAATACATCGGCAGTAAACTAATTAGCAATAATATATTAATTTTAACGCATATTATTAAGATCTTTATCTTGTTCCAGGCCTCTCTTATTTATTAAATTTTCATAGAATATGCCCAATATCACTAAAATATTCCTTAACTACGTTTAATATCGCCATTGCAATGACTATATTACAATGTATTAATCAGACAAACGAAAATAAATTGACAATAAATTGTTGAACAGTACTACATATTTGATTTGAAAATATAAAACCAAAATACATATTAATTATTATATTTAATATATTTCAAACACATTACGCAGATAAAATAAATGATTAAATAATAAGTAATAATAATAATAACACAAAATTATGTAGCGAAATATTAACGTCATATGTTTTACTGATTCAGACTCGCTCAGTAGCGACATCTGTTGGTGCCTCGGCCTTCTTTTCGTTCGTCTCGATAGTCGACACTGTGCTCTTCATTTCCTTATTGCCGTACCCACCGTTGAATAAGCATTCCGCGTATTGCGGTGGCTGGTCAGCGATTAGTTGGGTTTTTTCGTTACGCAACTCTTTGATGTACTGGTTGATGATAACCAGGCAGGCGGACGCGATACCTTCAAAGTGACAAGTTTCAGTAAGTTGGTGAGACAATGAAATAATGCTTGTGTTGAATATGTAGTCAATAGGAGTAACGCATTTAAATCGAAAGTTTTAATTGAAAATTTTTATCACATTTAAATTTAAGTGAATTGATGAATTATTGATGAACAAGCCAAATATTGGTTCCTTTAGTCATCTTCATTTACAAAGATCAAAATTTCTTTGGGAAACAATACATGTAAAATTAAATACAATAGATCAGTACAGTTTCCAATGATGGATAGTGCAGAAAATGTAAACGAATGTTGAAGAATTTGCTATGAATAATAATAGCAAAGTTTAAAGAGGATATTTAAGGAAAACAAATGTGAACCAGAAGGCTTAATTTAAAAGGCTCTAAGCGTGATTTAATTTTTTTTGTATAATGGTGCAACACGGTACAAAACTGTACAATATGGTGCAATGGCATATGCCCACAACTACAATACTTACAGATATCGACGAATTTGATGCACCAATTAACCATCACCGAACTTTGCAACACCAGCTTCACCAACGCAAGCCCGAAGAACATTCTTATTGTATCTGGATCTTTCTGCAAAGTGTTATAGACAGCTATAGTTACAGTTATGCCTAGTGGATTGGGTTTGTCCCTAAGTCCCTACCAAAAATGAAATTAACGTACCATCTATATTAATTTTTTAACAGCCTGAGTTATTCCATAGTTTTAATTATTCAATATTTTTTATTGTTAATAGACTTAATTATTTAATGGATTTAAATGTTTAATAATTTTTATAATCCAATAGATTTAGACGCACTGCAGGAAGCTAAGAGTTATGTATAAAACTTAGCTATTGTATACAATAAATCTTAAAAATATATAAAATTAAAAAAAAACATTTAATGTTCACGTTCATACTGCCAACACCAAACACATTTTTTTTATAACAGACCATAATGTGTTCGGTACACATTATGGTCTGTTATTAAAAAAAAGCACAAAACAGAGATTTAAAGAGGCATCTTTGATTGAAGAATCTCAATAAAGTCCAAAGATAAAATAAAAAACTTTGAATTACGGTCGAATTTCGACTACTGCTAACACTAATATTTAGGGTTTGTAAATACAAGAATATTTACAAATTCAAAAATATTTACAAATTCACATTCAAAAATATTTACAAATTTAAATTGATTACTGTTATTTCGTGTGGTGTGGATGAAATTTGACCGTCCGCAGTTCTTAAAAACTATTAAATTACTAAGTATAATTATTTTTAAATTAAGTTAATTTTATTTACCTTATGCACAGCTCTCACGTAGTCAGTGACGAACTTCATCCACATGATATTGATCAGGAAATTCAGTATATCCAACTGGTAGATGTGAAACATCCCTGGATAACATTTGGGCTGAGCTGATATGGTCATGAGGTCCATACGAGTGATGCCGAGAGAATACGACACCAGAGGAAACGGATAGAAGCCGTGGGTCCCCACGTTCAAGATCAGCAAGAACACCTCCAACGACGGCCAATTCAATGACTGCAGCTGAAAGGAAAAAAGTAAACGCTAAAATTTCTGTTACATACAAAGTATGTACATCGATACATATTTTTTTAAAATTATCATTTGTTTAAAGAACCACAGCTTAATGTTTCATGATAATGATAATTGGGAAAAAAATAATTTCTTTGTCAAACCTTCATAATATGTTTACGTCATATATTCTTGAACATGCTACCAAAGAAAAAAGAAATTTTTAATTTATTAAAGCGCTACACAACAAATTACTAAACTATGGGTACTATACGAATGGTAAGTACATGTATTACAATTAGTATAGTACTATACCATTACTAACATAAGTATACTATGCTAAATTTAACACAAAATCACATTCCTCAAAATATTAAATTATTTTGTCGATCAATTTGAACATTGTTTTATTATTAGATTTTTATTGACTGCCTCGTTCGTGTGTTCGTTGCAAACGCGAGTGCTGATCGAGAGGTTCTGGGTTCCAATCCCGGGACGGGCATTATTCGATTTTTTTCATTTAGATTTTCTAGTAGTGGCTCGGAGTCTGGATATGTGCTCGATGTATAGCAATAGACTCGCCACCTACTCCATAGTGGGTCGTAAACATAACTGGTGAAACGTAATGAAACGAAGTGTTGACCGTTGCAAGATACATCTTGTTCCCGTTGCATGTGGCTTATCTACCTACATAGCATGCATAGTACCATCGTTACGAGTTGTACGAATAAGGTATGAAATGACCTAACGACATAAGTTGATGTGCCAAAATGGCCTTTATATGTATCGCAATAACTTACCAGATCCCTGTCGACGTCGCACTCGAAGCCTCGCGTCACGATGCCCAAAATTACAAAATGTGACACGACGTCCACCAAGGCGGCGATCTGATAATCAAAACAAATGATTCTGAGTAGATACATACATAGATACATACATATCCTCACGCCAGGTCCTTTGCAGGGTAGGTAGAGAGCACAGAGTGCGAAATACATGTACTTAAATGTATGTCCATTTTAATTCGAATGTATGTAATATTTGACTGGGCCATTGGTCGAGTGGTTAGTGAAGCTGGCTGCTGAACTCGGGAGTTGCGGGTTCGATTTTCGTCCGGAAAAATTATAGGCGTGATGAGCACAAGTAGATATTTGTTGCGTTTGGATGTAAAAAAATTAATACAAATATATATTCATACTTAGGTATATAAGTTCATCGGCAGTCTGGTTACTCAGTTCATTTGATGTTTACATCGGGATCAGGTGACGCGTGCGGAGTTTCCAAGAAATCCAAGACGTTATCAAACATAATATAGATCTGTATAAATATGTTGTAATTGTATCCACTGCGCCGTAGTGCCTATAACTGCTGATATTGATTTGTTAATAAAAACTAATAATAATAATTGATTAAGAAACAGATGTTTTTATATGTAAGTGTATGCTGTCATATACTATGTAATATCTTGGGACATCTCCACACACGGCTATCTGATCCCAAAGTAAGCGTCAAGAGAGCTTGTGGTAATGTAACCAAACGGCTGAGAAACTACATATATTCTTGTAAATATATACTTAAATAGATATTTTTTTATTTTTTACATCCAGACAGAGAATAAGTAATTGAGCTCATAACACAAATGTTTGTTCTGAGTGGGAATCGAACCCACGACTCTTGGCACAACTGTCAGGTTCACCAACCACTGCAACAAAGGGGCAGTTCATAATAACATTAAAATAATTTCTTTTATTCTCTAGTACCTCACGATAAACATATGAATATGCCATTTGCGGCAAGTTTACACAATTTGTCGCGATTAAAAGCGTTAAATTCACAATGTCTCACGATTTATTTAATGTATAATCAAAAGTGTTTATATAATACGAATCCAACTGTTCTCAGTTTGGTTAATATTAAGAACACGGCGTAATTTTTATATAGGAAAATATACAGATGCGTAAATAATATATAGTTTCGTTGATAAATTTACCAAGTTCATGTATCCGATAATTAAACACATGATACGGAGGTTTCCACAGCATAAGCCACTTCTGGTGAACGCCATTGTGATACTGAAAAACAAAACATACTCCTATTATCCTCCATATATAAGTATGTACATATCCATAATTTTCCTAATCCTTATCCCTAATTTTAAACACGATTTTTCTTCTTGTCGCATGTCGGTACAGATTTGGTGTTTCTGTCAAGCAGGCAGTCGTGGTATAATTTAAAATATCAGCTTAATGCTGATTATTATTAAAATTAATCAATATTCTTCCTAAGTGTAATTGTATGTCCAATTTTCTAAATAGTAAACGAGAATACTAATGGACTTTATCTAAAACATGTTATACTATTGCATTGGTATTAATTATGTAACATAAAAATGTATAATTTTATAACCGTATTAATCGAATTACGAACAGATTATAGTCATTCACCTTTATCGTTAATCAATTAAACACATAATTTAGGATTGGTCCTTGCTCAAAATCACACATTATATTCAATAATTTGCGCGTGACATCCGAATGAACTAAAAAAAGTGGTAATCATAAATTTATCGAGTTCAACTAATCCGTAATATAATTGTTATACATTTTTCTTGTGGTAATACTGTGGCATAAGCTATAAGATCTAATCTGCCAGCAAACAAGATGTAAATTCAGATGAGCACCCTCTCCTAGAACTTGCCTATTCACTCTTGCGTGAATACTTCCACGTTGTACAAATCGGAAAAATTATTAAGGAAAAGTAGATACCTATGTAGAATGAAGTAACTATACGTGAAGTGAGGGCATTAAAAACGGCCTTATAGATTTAAAATTCCATCAAACAAGTTTTTTATTACCTGCTGTTAATTTTCCTGCTGCTTTTATTTAATTTTTATGTTTAAATTACACTATTTTATCTCCAAATCACATTTTACCTCTTGTCGGTTTGTGTACAAACGCCATATGTAATTTTGTATTGTATTCAAAATTATGTTTTCGTGTAACGTAGTTTCCAAATGCTAAATAGATTGCTCCTATAATTGAGGTGCGTAACGTAACGGATTGAGAGTCTTTAACAATTTAAAAAAGATAAATACTTTAATTACATTTCACAAAACTATAAACTTATGCTAGACACTTGAAATAATAACAGAAAGAGAGTACAAATGGTAATCATCTAATATTAACAGTTTTTCCTTATTTATAATACGAAATGTGAAAGGGAAAAACAAACATAATCAAGAATGAACATTTGGAACCATTAACTATCGTAATAACATTCCGGGAATAACAAATTAGCTAAGTTTAAGCAAATAGATAAGTGGTTAAATTTAGATATACTTAGAATTGGGGTGAGAACGTATTATTATATTGAATTAGTACTCAATTATAGCAATAACATTAAGACAGTAAATACTGACAATAACACAAAACAAAATTGAATGTGCAGGATATATATTAACAGGTTACACTTAGCGATTATTTTGTTATATTATTCACATTAATTGTACTAGTATTCACTTTTTTTGGGGCAACTCTACTCAATGCATACAGATGATGATGCTTCCAAATTCCATCTGTTGATGCTGCCATTTGTTGTTTCGAGTGGTGCAAATGTCCATAAAGAACGGTGACCACTTACCGTCAGGTTTCCCATTTGCATGTACGCTAGAGTACATAAAAGAAAAGTACAAAGGACACTGCCATAAGTATGTATCTTACCTACATATGTATATACCAAGCGTGATGTTGCACTATTCAGAGCACAGACGGATGGAAAAACGATATAATATGTGACTCAGCTTACGTACGGCGCAGAATTTACGATTTCGCTATCAATAATGTCAAATTTAACGATTTGTAACGTTTACTACACTGTAATCATTGACTTGAATTGTACCTATGTAGAAAATAAAGAATACCTTTTGAAAATATCACCTTATAAATAAAAAGTATTATAAAAAGTAATAAAATTTTTACATTTTTGATAGGGCAGTTTAATAAAAATATATCACCAATCGCTATTCCCAATAAATTGCGTCCCCATTTTTTTATCAATAATATAAGCACCAAGCTAGATACTACTTATAAAAATATTAAAAACGATTTAATATAAAAGTAAAAATTCTCAAGTATAAAATTAGAATTAATAGAAAAACAATAATATTTTCCGAGGGTAGTTTATACTATTCCTTCACTTCTAAGTTTGAAAGACGGGCGGGTGATAAGTTCGTAATCTATGC
>DWDU01003518.1:0-11529 GCA_018245575.1 Jemadia suekentonmiller
GACCCGGGAATCGAACCCAGGACCTCCCGATCGGCAGTCGCACTTGCAACCAACACGACCAACGAGGCAGTTAACGACAACTGTTAACGACGTGTTAACAGTTAAACGTTTTAACCAGGTGTTGTGTTTGCGTTCGTCAATGTTTATGTACATCTGCTGCTATGTACCGGAGCATTCCCGTTTCAGTACTAATTTATATAACCACCTCACATCCGACAACCATTCCCGCCAAGCTTTAAGGCGCTAACATTTTTCATCCATACAAAACTGTTTAAAACGAACGCGGAGTTTATTAATTAATATTTACTGCTGTATTCGGAAGGCTCAGGACAGGGAAGAGTGGCGCCGATTAGGGGAGGCCTAAGTTCAGCTGTGGACCGCTAAAGGCTGATGAGGATGATGATGAATATTTCCTTATAAACATAGTAGCATTTATATTTCTTTTTTTGCATTTTTTTGACACAAAAAAGTAAATTTAAAGACGATATAATCGTATATTATTCGGTTCTGAATTTCCATCTAAAACTAATATCAAAATTAGAACTGCCTGACAATAAAAACAATAAACTATATTAAAGAAAATAATGAAACGGTCGAAGGATAGAATATTCTAAATTTGAAATCCCAGCACATCGGTTCCATTGCGAGGCTGTATTTGCAATTAAGTCCACATAAGTGTGCGTTAACCACTCGACCCCGCGACCCTGCGACCACGTCATGTGCACTTAGCGAAGTATCAGTTAAGTTACAAAATTATGTTTTAATTGATATTGATTCTGAAGGTTATAATCTCTTTATTTATATACGTAGTAAGAATGAATACTACATCGTAAATAGTCATTAGACGATAAGGCGGACATAAGAGAAAAAAAAGGTAAAAAGGAAAGAAGGATAAGGTGACGGTAAGTTTAAGGTAAAGTAAGTAGGTTAGGCTAAGGAGGAAGTAAGAGTGAACAATAAAAAAAAGATAAGACTAATATATAAGGAGAAGGTAAGACAGAAATACAAGGAGAAGAAAAGATAGGGAGAATATGCACGTTTCCACGCAGACGAACCCACGGCTAGAAGTTTGTAATACTTCATGGATTTTAAGTCTACTTTCATATTGTTTAAGAATGAGAATATGTTTTAGATTATTATGCGGTGAAATAAATGATTAGTCACGGTGTTGCTTTTATAATAAGCGCGGTAAACAATATAATTAAAGCACGCGGTAGTGATTCAGCATGCATGTCGGTACTCTACTTAAGGGTAATCATCAAGAAACATCAACCCTGTAATCCGCGAAGAGGTAGGCAGAGCCGTAGAGTACACTCCCACGACACTGAGAGAATAATACTATGGAATATCTAAAATTTGCGTGATAATAAAAATCTATACCAGAGCGAATCATCTAACTACGCTTTCCTCTCGATGCTAAGAGTGAAAATATTGCAATAACTATATGTATATATATATACGTATCTTGCCTCATTGGTCGCGTTGGTTGCAAGCGTGACTACCGAACGAGAGATTTTGGGTTCAAATTTCGTGTCGGGCACCATTGGATCTTACTTACTTAGATTTTCTAGTAATGGCTCGGAATCTGGGTATGCGCCCAATAAAACCATTTAAAATAATGCAATTGTAAAGAAAAGTTTCATCTAAAGTAATATGCTTACGGAACGAAGAACTTAAGCAATTGACGTAGTTACGTCTTAAGGTATAATCGAGCAACGACCTAAATAATTGACGCGAAGCTTTCATTTTTATTCATACAAGAATCACACATTACTGAATAAAGTACGCCAATATAGTGAATCGCTAAACGCTTCGCAAATAGTTTTAAAGTTCGTTAAAATATTTACCTACTTTGGCACGACCACAGAGAAGCGCATTACAAATGAGAAACAATTATCATAACTGGCGTTTCAACCAATCCATTGGAACGAACGGTTCGAAATGTCAGAGGTGCCCAACCTTCGGCCGCGATGAATCAACATTAGCGTGCGCGACCCGCGTCCCACGACCTCTCTCACCCTGACATTGACCTTGCCCCCGACCTTGACTCGAGTCGATGACGAAAATTTCATTCGTTGCTGCATCTCCACAGATAATCGGCGCATAATTTACAGATTCATTTCGGTTTCAATGGATTTGCTGAAAAATTCTGTAGTTTTGTTAATATGATTTCGCTGTTAAACATTACACGTCCCACGTACACACATATTTTCTCGCTGCGAATATGAATGAGGTGCTCAAAAGATATTTCAATATGCATATATTGACATACTTATGATTTTTAAATATTCATTGTTGAGTCAACATTATTATAAATATTTTAATTAATTTATGACATCATGAAATGGCCAAGTATAATAGCCGGACGAGTTCAAAGGTTATATGTTAATGTCGTTTTTACACTAAATTAAACTATTTATGTAAATGACTCAACAAAAACAATTACGCTACAAACGTGTTTTTATAAGGATGATACGAAAATTTATGTGTTAAGTGTAATTTGATGAATTCTTTGTTGTCATATTTCTTAAATTACAACTACGAGTATATTACGACTTCGCCGGGACGCTCATTTTTTATCCCTTCTCTACTGGTGTTATTCAATTCGATCTATCCTTCTTCCCTGAAATAGCATTGTCCTTCATTTCATTCACGAACGATTCCTTCGATCCTCTGAAAGTAACCATTTCCATTCTCCCATATACATATTACGTCCTTTTAAGAAAAATCCTAAACTATCGCTGCATTTCGCATTCGGAATTCCCTTTGCGACGGTAAATCGTTTTTTTCATTTAAAACCAAGTTAGGGTCTTTTCTCTAAAACTTTTCCTATTGCTTATGTTTATGTATTCGTTTAATAATTTATTTTCCTTATTGTATTATTATTGCTTGTTCTCTAATTAATATTGTTATGCGCAGGGTGCACATAACATTTTCCCTATTCTATTTTCATAATCCCCATCGAGCTGGTTGTCTGGAGGAAATCGCACATTAACGGCAGGACTACCAATTCTGTTATCATGTACTACGAGTAGATAAACTAAATAAAGAGTATATTTTATTATTAATAATATTGTGATATTATGAAAGAAGTTTACTTTAAGTTTAAGTTTGGCATATTGACAAGTGTCTACTAATAAATTTAGAATAAGTAGGCATACATTACCTATTAAAGGTTCTGTTGCTCATGTATGTATTTTAATAATAGTATACTCAGGCACGAATAATAGGCATGATTCATGTTTAGAGCCGTCCCTCGATGTTTCAATCACAGGTCCGCGCCGACCCTAAGGACCTTAAACAAAGCGGCCCTACCGCCGTTGTCGACGTACTTCACTGATCCCTGTTTATCCCATACTTTTACAACAAACGGCGTGACCGTTTCATGCATTGTTGCGATTTCCTGCCATCATAAAAAAATATACAAAAACCTTCAGTCAGGTCAGGTACCTGATTTTTTTACATCAGGTAAGTTAAGGGTGAGTGTCCTTTCCTGGTATTATGCTTTTCACTTTGCGAAACTGACCGATATGGATAATGCGATTTTAAGGAGCGGTAATAGAGCTTAATATTGTATGAATTTACCTTGTAATTGTTATGAATGTATTGTAATTCGGCACTGGCACGTCGGGACATGTACTGGGGTGCAACCGACGAAATAAGAGTAAGGTGGAGTAAAGTAATAATAAGATGGGGAGTCGGGCAACAATCCTTACTTGTCATTACGCTTGGACGTGTAAGAGGTAGGCTTTTTTAAGATTAAATGAATTGTAAATATTTAAAGAGACCCATATTGGGTTGTAACAGTTGCTCGCGCTGTAATATATTGTAATGGTTTTATTATTACAGAATGCAAGATGTAAAAGGAATAGTCCCTCGTCTATATCTTCATTTCATTTGCGGTTTCTAGTTACTTTATTGCGATATCCTGAAACATATTGGAAAAGATTGATAGATATTTCAATTGTTAATAGTCACCTGATAACTGCTTTGGACAAAGATTTAAGGAGGATCAAATGAAATCACATATTATGTAAGTGAGAGAAAATTCCACGAAATATATAGTATATTAATAACTTTGCCATTGTTCAAATTATTAATAAATTTTGTATGTGGATATAATTTCTTGTAATAAATCTTAGCGAAAATTTATATCAACAATAAGAAATATATCTACCATAATGTAAAACTAATAACTTAACAGTTAAGCTGAGGCCTATCTGCTACGTTTTGGTTACATCGAACCAAGGAATGGATTTAGTCAAAAGTTCAGTACAGATATTGTTAAAACTTGGACGGCGATACACATATGTATACTTGGAATATATTTTAAATAAAGCTGTACAATAGTTATCAAGAGCACTTCCCGAAAAGTTGCAGATAATAATTTGTAGTTCACAGTCCTCATTCATTCAAGGTGGAGAAAGAATACATCTCCACCAAACCGGGATATCAGGGTGTCGTAAGCGATGACTAAGCCCGGCACGACATGGCTAAATGTATTAGCCGCTGACGGGCAGCAAGGTAGGTTCTGCGAGAAGCCGTATTCTGGTATCCCCAACCCGCATGTTCAGTGCGGGTATTATAAAACCCGGGATGCGTATGTCCAGAACTGGACTTGGACGGGATGATGACAAGTTCATAATACCTATTAATATTTCGAGAAGAATGAACGATATCAACTTGTGTTGTTACATAAAAGCAATTTATTTTATAATGGCGTTACTTGATTGCCGAATTATGTTGCGAGTAGTGTAGTTACATTACATACATGTGTCCGATACGTTTTAACCAATTATCGACAATAAAGTTAATAAATTAAAAGCGCTAATTTAATTCTCTCTTTAGTTAAGCACACTTTAAAATGTGTTACGTTTATAGCACTTAGTTATGTAATATAAATCATTTGCTATGGTACAAAAGTGTCTTTGATTACAACACGATCTAATCGTTTGTCATTTTGCACGATATATGTGTCCGAAACCAAATCAATTATGTTTTTTATAATGCAATTCATGTGGATATTATGCACATATATTAATTGTACAACAGTATATTTAACAACTGCCCTAATTAGTTCATAGCCAATGATGTTGATAGTTGACAAAACACCTGTTTAGTGGTTATCGTTTACGGATATTTGCAGAAAAAGCTCAATTTTTATAAATTTTTGAAGTGTCGCCCTTTTTGACATTTATTAACACGTTTTTATATTATTAAGTGGTATTTAAATGCAAATATTAATTTCTTAAATATGCAAACATGTGAATATAGCACGCGCAGAAGTTCAAGAAGAATTGTGTTCAAGTTTATAAAAAATCATGGTACTTCTTTGTATTAAAAAAATATATAATTATAACAATAACTATATTACTGTGAATGGAACACAGATAAATGCCTTTAATTGAGGTACATCGTATGTGTAAAGTGAAGGTGTTTGAGCGAAAACCATCAAGTTGTTCTTGGTGCTGTGGCACGCAATGCAAAGTATTTTCCGCACAAACGACATCAACGCGCGTGTTTGCCTTCAACTCGGATTACTTATATGTTGTAACAACGCAAAATGTATGTATGTATGAACATCATTAAAATAGAAATAGTTGAAATTATGCTTATTTCTGGAAATTTCAATGTTTGTATTCACACAAAGGTAATCTCCACAAATTAGTTTCGAACTGTCTTTCGAATCTTATTATAGTATTTATACAGAAGTATATGAGAAATATTCACAAGTATTTTAGCTTGTGTCGTAAAAGAAAATAAACGTAGCTGACGTCACGATTTTTACATGTCCTTTTGTGTACCAGTGTTTTTAGACCCAACAGTCTTGCACAATTGCTGGACATTCACACAAGACTGTTAATTATGTGTAATGACGACGGAAGATCAATTAAAAAGTCAGTTTTTAATACAAAAGGAACGTGTAAATCATAATAAGTATTGTTATTGTGTTGCACTTGTGTTAATATTGTATTATAACATGTATTATAATATATGTTATTGTTCTTGTGTTGCGACTTGTATTATTATTGTATTTTGACATGTATTATAACATGTATTATAATATATATTATTGTTATTGTGTTGCCACTTTATCAAACCTGACATTGTATCTAACATGGGTGGAATAGACATTTTATTAAAATAACATTTTTATATCATAGATACACATGTAAAAATTAACCCTTAACTTAATGTATGCATGTAAAAGTTTTTTTCAGGCGTTTGTTTTAATTTACCGCAACATTTATCTAATAATGTGGAAGAAGCACAACAGGTGTCTAAGTATATAGATTTTTAGCACTCTGTACTCTCTGCCTACCTCGCAAAGGACCTGGCGAGAAGATATATATGTATATTTATCTGATAATTTACCTCAAAGTTAATCCGATAGTTAAAAAATTGTCAAATATATATTAAGTGTCACTCTATATATGTATCTGTGTATAAAAACATAATTTATTAACTGTTTGATAACAATATCAATTGAAAATAGTTTGCAGTACGTTTAATTATTGATTATATTGTTTTACAATAAAAAATAAAGCCTTTAACACAGAAACACAATTACGTCTTTATTTGAATATATCCAAAACGTAGGAGCACACCAGTGTATCATACATCAACATCATCATCAGCCTATTGCAGTCCACTGCTGGACATAGGACATTTATTATGGACATCACTCCCAACGTAGGGACTATATTTAACAACAACGAATTGCCGTAGAGGATTGAAAGATAAAAATAATGAAGTGATTTTCATCTCTGTATGATAGGTAATTTGTAAGTTAAAAGTGTAAAACCTATAACATTTATTGATTATTATGCAATATCAATTAGAATTATAGATGTATCAATAAATAAACTAATAATATGGCCAACATATTTTTAAAAATGTTTTGTGAAAAAAATGTACCCATTGTTTTGACAAAAGACATCAACGCGCTTTAGTTGTCTCTTTAAACATTTTATTTCATTCACTGGAAACTTACACATTAGATATGTACGAAAGAACGGCTTAAAGAATGTAATTAAATATTTAAAAGGCAATTAAAATAGTATCATTAAGCGATAAACTTAGTTCTGGTTATTTATACAAATATTGTACATGTAATACGAAAGTTATTAAACATACTGAACAGAATAAAACACAAGTTTGAAAATGTATGACTGTGGTAATGTAATATATTTGATGTACGCACAAAAAGCTTAGATATTAGTACATTTAAACTTGGTAGTAGTTATGGGTATTTTTTTACTGGAACGTAAGAAAAAATAATTGCTATTGTATTTATAACGAGTATCGTATTAAATAATGTAGCTCTTGTGTATATACATAGAAATTGACATTAATGTAAATGGAAATATATTTAGTAAAGGCGTTTAATACCACGTATTTAGATAACGGTAATAACCCAACTGGCGAAACGTTTGAGTGTGACTAACACTCCACTGCCTATCTCTTCGGGGATTACAGGCGTAACGTTGCTTATTATTATGTATACAATGGTACATGGTACAATAAGCGCTATATAAGTTATAGACTCATTTTAATACATAAATTTATTGAAGCTTTTATACTTTAATTATGAATATATACGTACCTATTCTTTTTATAACAAGTCGTCTACGACTTATATTTGTTCGCTTCAACTTACTATTTAATGTATACTATGTGCTATAGTTACATATACGATAACTTACGGTCGTCCAATTCCTCTTCGTAATCCGAGAAGCACCGGTCCTCGTCCTTAAGCGTCTGGTTGTCCGGTTGCTGGTAGAATCGTTCCGATTTTATGTACATTTTGAGATACATCACACCAAATGCTCGTTGACAATATTAATTTACAGACGTTCGACAATACAAAGCAATTAAAAATCACTGGATAAATTTCACACGAAAATACACAAACAATATAAAAATTCAATTATTGTTTATACGAAATATAGCTGTTTCGTTATTAATACAAAAGCGGAAATAAACGGTCGGTTCACAACCCGTCCTTAATCTATATCGTCACTTGTTAACAAAGTTCACTCGGAGCGGAGATAAACGTAAAAACGCAATTAAGACAACCCTCAGCGCGTCACATGGCAAGTGCACTCGCGGAACAACGAATAGGCGGCCGCTAGTGCTGTCCACAATTCAATAGACCGCAAGATGGCATTGTTGAGAAAAAAATCGCCAACGCGGGGTGGCTGAGTTCAAGCGAGTTCACGCAGACGCGCGGGCAGTCGAGACGCGCGGCCGAGACGAGGTGCGCCCGCGTACTGCCCCGGCCCGAGTTATCAGGCCTTTTGACAAAAAACACAGGTAGTGCCTCCGAGCTCCGACTCCGAGCCCACCGCATTA
This sequence comes from Jemadia suekentonmiller, assembly GCA_018245575.1. Lineage (NCBI taxonomy): Eukaryota > Metazoa > Arthropoda > Insecta > Lepidoptera > Hesperiidae > Jemadia > Jemadia suekentonmiller. Next base: position 8,356 of record DWDU01003518.1, read on the forward strand.
ACGGCAAATTGATTCTCATTTTCTTTGGGATTCGGAGGTGTCACTTTGCTCTTACGCTCCCCTCGAGCTGACCCACGTGGTGTTTTTTTATGTTAGCTATTAAATAATGAATGCAATTTTGAATTAATTCACACCGTCCGTTTCTCAATAGTGTTTCGCTACGAGGCTTCTGTGATTTATATTTTTAATGCATTTCATGCATATTTTCACCGTTAAGTCGATTCAAATGGATGGTTGCTACAGGCTATCATTACGGCTTGTTAGATATTAACGTTATATATTTAAAAGAAGAAAACGCTCAGTGACGTAATCACGTCAATTAAATCAAAAATATATATAGAAAAGCTAACTGCTTTTTATATCTCAATGAATAGGGAATTATTATTTATTAAGCAGACGTTAGCAAGCTTAAACTTTTAAATGTAACTGTTCGGGTTGGTTGCAAGTGCAACTGCCGATCGGGAGATCCTGGGTTCGATTCTCGGGTCAGGACCTACAAATTTTTCTAATTTGGATTTTCTAGTAGTGGCTCGGAGTCTAGATATGTGCCCGGTGTACGACAATAGGCTCACCACTTATTCTATAGTAGGACGGAAACATAACTGGTGAAACGTGGTAGTATTCTACATTCCTCTGCCTACCTCTTCGGGGATTAAAGGCGTGATTGTACGTTATAATTACAACAATTTATTACTTTGCAATTAATAATTAAATTAATCCATAGGCAATTTAGTAATGTGTGTCGTTAAATTAATAACATATATATCAACCTTTTATTTTATTATTATGTAGGTAAATAGGTATTAAATTGTTCACCTTCGAAAGGATTAATGGCTTGGACACAGCTGGAAACCTATTACCCGAAACACATATTATGTATATGTTTTATATACATGTGTATAGCGGAAGACAACATATTTTAGGAAACGTTGTATAATATGCAAAATGGAACACCTTGATACAAATGGCTTTTGGAAATTTGGCAGCTTATTTATGTGAGAAGGCACGCCACTGAGCACACATCAAGGGTACTGCGTATTTGTTTACACACGTATCTAATGTTTACATTAACATCTCATTTTGTTAACCACCAACCGCCATAGCACTTATAGGGCTGTCGCATCGCGAACAAATAAGTCATGAGCGATAGAAAATTAGTTCAGTCGCTCGCAAATTACAGAGCATGTCGTTTGATTTTAAAATTTTACTGTTTTTGAAGATGACAACCTTCCGTACAAAGTTTCAGATCATAACGAACCCTGTTTCTCTTTCTAACACTAAACATAAGGCGATTTGCGTTTAGCGTTTTATGAAAGCGACAAACCTAATATGATAATAATAATAATAATATTTTGGGACATCTCCACACACGGCTATTTGATCCCAAAGTAAGCCCAAAATAAGTAATATATATTGTTTGATATGCTTTTCCCCTCAGAGTAAGAAAGTTTGGAGACAAAGTTTCAGGTATGTGCAGGGAATTTTTTTGCCCAGGGAGGACGAAATTTAAGCCTTTAGATCTTCAGTGCTGTATATATTTGTGTACAAATCGTATTTTTTATATTGGAATGTCTTAAATATAATTAGTTTATACTATAATCAATGGAGGAAAAAATGGTGTTTTTACATTGCAAATTTTTTGTTTCTTAATTTTGCTTCCAGCAATAATTGATAGCAAAATTCAAATACCTATTTCATTAACTATCAAACTTCGTATTAACACGTACTGAAGCGAAAATTTAAAATGTACCTTCGATATAATTTCATCACAATAAATTTTTAATTGCCACGTTTGTAAGCGAAGCTCGCTACTCGTTATACGGTAGCGATGAAACACTGTCACAAGTCATCAAACATGCACACACAATATTAACATAATTAACATTTGAGTGGTTTTAGTGCTATATTAACATGGCTCAAAACCACGTCTTCCGATCGAACAGTTATACAGCCTAATTAAGCCACGTCATTTGTATTAATTTAATTATATACGTCACGGTTATTGCTAGCCTTATACAATCTTAGCTCGTTTATTGACACCGCGGGGGGAAAATCACTGTTTGACTAAATCGATCGCAACACGCCCGCGGCGCGCGCAAAAGGGCCAAATTTATTGACAATATATTCACATCCCAGTATTTCTTGTGTCGTAAGTTTTTATTCAGATAATATTGCGATTCACTTTCGAAATAGCGATCGATTATGTATATAGGTATACATCTAAACTGTCATACGTCTAAACTGATTTGTTTTGAATTTCAAAGTGTCCTTATGTATTAATAGATGCACATGTACACACATATATACATTGATTGCTAACGTAATATCTCGCCTGTAATACCCGAGCAGGTAAGACGCTCCTACGTTTCATCACTTACGTCTACGTCCCACTATTGGAGGTACACAACACCGGGCACATGTCTTCCGAGCTACTTTTAGAGAATTTAAGTTAGATAAATCCAATACTGTACGACCCGGGAATTGACTTTAGGACCACTCGATCGGCAGTAGCGCCTGCAACCAACATGACCAACGAGGTTGTCGATTATAGTTAAATAAATGTATATTTACGATACATCTTAATAATATTGGTTATTCATTTCTTTATGTATAGTATCTTTCCAACCAGTTTCACTCAGCATGATGTGAAATACACGTTTTTTCCTCATTTATCCACAAAAAAAGAATTGTCCACAATGTAGAAAACAAAATAACAAGCATACGTATGTACTGTTGACTTAAACACCGGTAAGATAAAGATTGACGGAAATCGGTACGGAATAAAGAATAATTTGGCATTACGTAATCTTTGAAATTATACTTTCTTATTACATACATATATATATTCCAGTATATTTTACTATTACATGACCGGCTATCGCCGTGACAGCGCCTAATGGAAAGCGCAGACGCGTCTTGGGATAATTCACCTTGCTCTGAAGTGTACATTATATGTTACATAATAATATATTCAAATTCTGCGATAGTGTCAATTGATCAATCAACCAACAATTTATGGTCATAGGTTACTTAGAGAGGTAAGTGTTTTAAACCATCTCCTATAGCAGTTAAATATAATTCGAAAAAAAAACCAATGTACATTTCGAACTAGGATACATAGGTACACAAGTTATGGCGGTTTCGCGAGAATTTATTCATTTGCGAAAATATATG
>DWDU01003519.1:0-11527 GCA_018245575.1 Jemadia suekentonmiller
TTAGAACATTTTTGTAGTGCCCGACCCGGGAATCGAACCCGGGACCTCCCGATCGGCAGTCGCACTTGCAACCAACAAGACCAACGAGGCAGTCAATAAATAAAATTTCTTAATCGGAGGGAAATTATGAGATGTGAGTCGATTAATTAATGATATAAATATGTAATAAGGTAACAAAACAACCAGATATTTTAAATAAAATTAAATTAACAATATTTGGTAACAAGTTTTCCTTTAAAGTAACAAAGTTTAAATGGAACATTTACCTCAGCTTAACGAAAAATTTAATACTGCTCATTAAGAAAATGAACGGCAATCACCTCATTTGCTTTATATTTATTACGTCCGAATTCTAAAGAACATCAGACTCACTCACCTGTTTTACTACAAGCGATGCAGCGATGTGCTAAAGCTAGATTAAATTTTGAATAAATCTTGTGTAAAGTGTTAACCAATTGCATTAACGATCGTAAAATGTTTCATGGAAAATAAAATGACTAGTAATCGTGGAAAAACCCAGCGCGACAATATTTCTGATTCATGTCTCATCATATTCAGTTCTAATGTTAAATTTATGAAGGTTAACTTAGTGTAAGTAGTTAGGGGTTTAGTCGTTCTGCCTGCCGGTTGCATTTTTGTTCTAGCTCATTGTAACGTTATTCCTTGTAAGCAGACATAGATGCTATATAAAACTCTTAACAAAGTATTTCTTTTCCTCTAAAATTGAAATTACAGTTTCTCGTTCATTGCTGGCAGTAGAACAAGACATCGAGATAACTGTTATGGCTGTATCTGGTTCAATTTTGGGTTTCATCCCCAACAATGGATCATTTGAATACTCACTCGGCTTTGATAACTTGGAAATCCCCTGTTTTATTCTCGATAATAATAATAAACTTTAAATACAAAAGCTTTTGTTTATATCTTTCGGCGGTATTTTTGTTCATGATACTACAGTTTCCTTCGATTTTACTTTTGTTTGAGTTATATATTTGTTCGGTCGTTCATTCATTCACTCCTTTACTCGTTCACTCATTCGCTTATTTATATTTTATTGTTAACCTGAAGCAGTTTACAAAGAGAGTATTCAATATGTAGTGTTAATTTTGAGAGATGTTTATTTTTAAACAGGCATTATTATATTAGTAGGCATAATGTCTTTCTCTTCGTAGTTTTGTCTTCTGAAAAAGATCCTACTCGTTGCTACGCAGGCTGTCTGCTTGTTTAATCTTAAAAAGCTGATAGTAATATTTCATGCACAGCGATGATTTGACGATCTGCGAAAGGCTCCCAACAGAAGCTGGATGCGCCATGGCGAGGAATCGGCCGGATGGCGCTCTTTAGGGGAGGCCTATGTCCAACAATGGACTAAGATAAACTAATGATGATGATAATTTTATGCGTTGTATTGAAAATTGCTTAACTGAAAATAAATTGAAGAGTGACAGCAAATCCTGCTGACAGTTGACAGCTGATCCCACCCAGCAATGTCCATTTCGCCCCATTTCTTTTACTCTCTTATACTTTTTTTCGCAGACGAAAATGTTATCGCAGTCCACTATTTACTAAGACATAATTTATTTTCAACGAAAATAACACATTAAGAAGCTTTACAGAAGACATAATAACCACATTTAAACTGTTCAATTGCCAAAACGACTCTAAAGGAATTTTAATGTGCCCCTCAAAACAAGATGAAAGTAAGCCCGCCATCTCGCGGCAAACAATGGTATTAAATTGGCCCGCACTCTTTATTAGAGTAGGCACTCGAGCAAACAGACCATTTGTGATAATCCTCTTGTCCTATATTAAGCAATAGTAGACTTACGTTGAGATATTTCAGACCGGCGACGTACGAAACACTACGTTGATAGCGTTTAGTACGCCGCGTTTGTATAATAATTTACTTGCGATTTTTAATATTTGTCTTACAATATCCGATCATCTTTTCCAATTTAAATAATGAGAAAACATACTTGTACATTAGACTTCATCGTGTTAATATTCGTCCATTATATATTTTTTCCTTTATTTCACAGGTAAAACATCGTGTTTTCGTGTCGAGAAAATTCATTGTAAGGTGAGATGTCTTAATGTCAGGCACACGGGGATAGCAGACGTCGGAAGTGCTTTCCTTGCTGATAGATGAACGTGTGTATCTTGGTATATTCAGATTCGATTCTAGCAATTAAAAACCCTATAAGATTAAAATCGAGGCTCGTCTGTTGATACCTAAACGCATGAACAAGACGACTCTCGCCGCTATTGGTGGTTCTATTTTTACTCAGATAACGATATAAATACATACTATTGGACAACACACGCGTACTGCTCTGTATTGCATTCATTTATCGCTGTTTCTAATTGACTATACACAGTGCATATTACGAACGTTGTTCGCTCCAGCAATAATACTTCACAATTGGTTGGATTAATACATTTGTTAGTAGCGATTAAGGGTATTAGACGAGGATTATGTGTTTAAATTCAAAGCGAAATTTATTTTATACGCTGATGGAGCGTTTTGAATGGCTTAGGTAACAACCAGGCGTTTTACATTGCCTGATTAAAGATAATGCTAGTGAAAGCTGGTAATTTTTCATTATTAGTGTCCTCTTTATGTACGGATTATAGTGTAAGCAATGAAGTAGTTACCGGAGAAATTGAAATAATTTTTAATCCGGATAATAATAAAAATATTAATGTTACTAGGTATATTATAACTTTATTGATTAATATATTCTTTGTCATAAAGACTTAATTGAATTTTTAATATGTGTTTCTGAATATTTTCTTATAATCTCAAAATCTCAACGGAATACCATTTGGTAAAAAATCACAATAGATACAACTTTTGTTGGAAATATTATCTAAAATTCATTATGTCAAGAGTTCTTATAAGTCTGTAAAATTGTTTACTTGAATTGTACAAAAATCATTTGCACAATTCTCCTCGGTTATCGTTCAGTAATCTTATAATGGACTACTTAAATTTATTGCAAAATTAAGTTTTGTTAAGCCTTAAGATTTTTTATTAAAATAAAATCAAACTCTCTTAAGCCATAAAGAGACTATTAGCCTAAATTTTATATCGCTTTCTAGTATTGGAACCTTTATACCAACACTTGCAGTTACGTTTTGCATTGATCGGTGATAACGGTCAAGTTAGATTTGTGCATAATATACTTCTCACCTACGACCAATGTAATGTTGAACAAGGCTGTCATGTATGCATTGTCTACAATCTACATAATATGTATATTCATTATAATTTGAATCAACTATGATAAGAACAGAGAAAAATAATTATAACCAACCAATAAAATGAATGAACGAAACAATTTTGAAAAGCCAGTCATATTTTGATACTATCCTATAAATCTAACAGATCAATCTGAAACTTTTAATTTCCTCTTTTATAAATTGCCGCTGTGGGTTATAAAAATATTAACTGATTCGTGGAAAGTCGGGGGCGTTTTTTTTATTGCTTAGTCGTAAAGTTTCGAATGGAAACTTGTGAAACTATAACATAACTTTCGACTCGACGACTACATTTTATTTCTCTTCGATTTTCGATTTTAGCTATTTTATTGTTAACATGAAACTTTTCACAAATTTTATCAGATAGTGCCGTTTTTGTTTTGTTTTTGAATGATATGTTTTTATAAATCGAGTTAAATTAGCGAGAACCCTAACGCAGGATTCGTCTATAGATACCTACGAACGTATTAGTTAGCTGTATAATATTTTACTTTCTTCACACTTTTAGCTTATTTTTGATGTGTGCGTTTGAAGTTCTACGTCATTGATGGCTAAGTGTTTCAACTTTATACTTGGGTAGAGTACCGATGTATCAGCGAACGCCATAAGATCGGACTGAATTTTATTATTTTTTATACACATCGGACACAGAAGAGTTAATGAATGATTGAACGATGGAATGGCAATTGTTCATTCATTCCATCACATTCTGGTTGCAAATATCTTCATTTGTCATACTTGTACTACAGCTCACAATGTAATATGATAGCTAGCAAATTTCTATCAAAAAAAAATTATATGCAAGTTTCATTTCTAGGTAATACACATATGTATATTACCGCTAAGATATGTCTGATTTTTCAATACCTGGCACATTATATTTGGTACATCATTTATCCGCACTATAGCATTAAGTTCCAGGTATCCATCAGTGAGACGGGTCCACGCCCAGAACTGGAACGAAGTTCGTGCAAGATTGTAATTTTTAATTCTCTTAAAATACATACCTAATCAACCTACTACCTCATTATACTTTTGTATAGTATGTACTTTGGTCAGCATACAGACGGAATTGAAAATCGTTTATTACAGTGTACCTAAGAATTGAGACAACATAAAAATAGAGATAACAGTCATCATTATCATCATCAGCCTATTCCCGGCCACTACTGGGCATAGGTCTCTCCAATAGCACGCCACTGAGCTCGATCTTCAGCTCTTCGCATCCAATTATTGTAAGCCATGTTGCGTATGTCGTCGCTCTAGCTAGCTGAAAGACGTTTTACCCTACGTTTGCAAGGCGTAGTCTCCACTCCAGAACACGTCTAGTCAATCGGTTATCGGTTCTGCAACAGATATCGCACAGATAACTTATTACTTATAGATTAACTTTAAGTAACTTTAAAGATAATTATAAGAGGAAACAATGTAAACAACAAAACGCACTATACGTAGATAGGCTATGTATTTCACTGCAGACAAAATTTAAATATGAATTAATGATGATTAAATATGAACTATTGTATGTTGAACTTATTTTTTATAGAAGTTTTCATATACAACTAAGACGGAGCCGGCAGTCTAGTGGCTAACTTGTCGGACTGTTAGGCCGGGAGTAATTTATTCCTACAAGTTGTGAATAAATGAGTATATTATTCCGGTGACTACTACTAGTATCAGTAATTATCTATACCAAAATCATTGTATTAAAATAGAACTTAAAAATTCATATTCTCATCGTAGTGTTGAACAAAAAAGAATTTGATAATCTATTCAATAAAAGCTAAAAGAGAAACCCTTGAAAATTTAAAACAACAAAATTTACTTTTTTATGACGCTTTTAGAACGGCATGTATAAACAGAAACCCCGTTATCTGCCTCAGTATATGAGCCTTCCGTGACGTCACTCAATAAACGACTATTGCCCGCAGGACACCGTTCATCACATCCAAACACTGGCACTAAGTACGGAACAACGGAAGCCTTTGCATTTCTATTGCGTTAACGAATGTACCGCGAACATAATTACAAGACATTCAACATCCGACCCTTGTTTATCAACCTACTACCTCATTTGAAACTAACGGTATGTCACGGGTGCAGGCTATCAGCTGCTGAGCGGGGACGGGGAGAGGGGGACGGTATTCGTGACGTCACGTGCCCCTCGCCATAAGGGCCATTACTTGCACCGTACCGCTCATTAAAAACAAATGACGACACGAGATAGCCAGCAGGACAAGTGCACAAGGGGTATGTAGATGTATCTACATATTTGGTACAAATGACTACGACAAACTCCTTGGATAGTCTTGCTTCAAACCTTCTAATAAGTTTAAAGTAAAGAATGAACTAAAAATTACTTACATATTATTACGCTAAGTCACTTGCGGGGTAGGTAGAGGGCACCAGGTGCCAAATATCTGTATCTCTACGGATTTGTCGGTCTTCTTATCATTTTATTTTTTCAATAACTTTAAACTTAATCACCCAATCCATTCAAACACTTCGTACAACCTCTAAGACTGAATAAAAAATAATAAGCTCGGATATCAGCTGTAGTCGGGGGTCGGGACTCGTGACGTCACGCACCCTTCCTCTCCCCAAAGGACAATTATCCGCAGGATACCATTCATCATAGCCGTACACTGACGTGGTGTTAAGAAATTGCGCAGCCCTTCGTGTTTTTCGAATGGCTAGGATTAAATTTCTGAACAGGTATGAAGTATGTAGGTAGAACAAAGTTGACATTAAATAGATTATTGTAACAAGTACTAAATCGGTAAGAGAAAGAGAGAGACATCTGAAAAGGAACGCTGCAATATTTCAGTTGAACTCTATGAAACGTACCTACGATTCCATAGTAATCTCTCCTGTATATAGAGCTATGTAAAAAGAGGTCACTATCTTCAAGATTATGACATTACAAAGATTTAAATTTCCTTCAAAACCTCTGCCAAATGCGTTGTAAATCAATACCACTAAGTAGAAACGCTTTGTGCGTTGTATTGACACGTTCGCAATGTTTCCTTAGTCCACCCTACAAAGCGTAATGACTACTAACTTTTAAAATTCATAAACCTTGTCCGGTATTTAATCTTGTAATCGAGGCGTTGAAAATGTAATATTTCAATAAACAAACGAATAAATATATGAATGAATAAAATAATGGTTGAACGGAAGGACATGTGAACGGACGGACCAATGCAGGAACGAAAGAATTAATAATGATTGATTAATAGTGCTTCACAACCCCGAATTGTACGCTAAAAATTCATATAGCGTGCCTGCTTTGAGCTCACATAGAGAAGATAACAAAGGTCAGAATAAGCGTTCCACATATATTTATCATTGGAAAATCCGTCCATTGGGGAATTGAACCTGGGACTCTTGACGTCGTCTGGTGACTAACACAAAACGGTTACTCGTTTGAGTATGCTCGTATTCTGAATGTTTTAATTAACTTTTTTATCCGATTCAGCCATCGCACTAAATTAGCAAAGACACAAAAATGAACCGTATCTTAAGACGAAACTAACCCATTCCACACACAACACGCGCGCGTGCACAGACACGCGCGCACACACACACGCACACACACGCAAAAAAACGCGTGCGGGCGCGCGGGCGCACACACACACGCGTGAAAACATGTACGCGCACACACGCCATGGCACCATTTAAGTAAGAACCATAATCATAAATTGCCTATGAAATGTCAATCTTTAGAAAATATATTTTGACTAAACCTTTACATTTGAAAAGGATAGCCGATATATTTTAAACGTTTTGTATTTCGAATGCTCACTTTACAGGCCCTTTTAGGCGCTGATTTTATCTAGAAACGGTAAGACCGAGAATCTGCCCAAAATGAGTTTCCGATGAGACACTGAAGTATTTGGCTTCTCTTAAGGAAAGTAAGACTGCTAGACTTAATAGTTTTCACGTAATAATAATGATAGCGTACGGGAAAACTTATACAAGTTCGTTACAAAATCAAGTAGCCAATTAAACGTGTTTTTATACGAGACGTTTCACGTGTTTCATTCGGTTTCGTATATAATAAACTAACTGTTAGGGAATTTATTAGAATTCCGGTCATTTTTGCAAGTCACGAATGTATAAACAACTATCCTATTTCCCTACTCAACATTTCGTGATTTCTCTGTATTTATGTGCTTGATGAACTGTATATGGATTAAGTTCATGTATATTTTGTTGAGTTAGTCCGGCTAGTTTCGACTCTATTCGTGGACGTTCGTCATAAGTTGCATTGACAATACCCTGTTCTAGCTGCGTTCGGCAAAAGCTTGCGGTAAGCGTAAAACATTCGTAAACTGAAGCAATATTTTTAACGATTATTTTTCCTTCAACGAGACCAAGAGTGTTAGAAAAATAGTGAAACATGTGATATTTTTGTGATTGAGTGTAAATTTATTTACGATAATATATAAATGTAAATTTATTTACATACAGAATTATGTACGTGCGTTAATTAGTTGTTTTTCGATTGAAATACAACTTGCTCGGTCTGGTGTGGGATCATGAATGTTGATATGATTAAGTGTTGTTTTAAGACATGATTATTATACATACATAACAAATATAAGGTTAAGTATCAGTTGATATAACGGTTAATAAAAAAATGGTGAGGAGATCTGTTAATCTTAAAGTTCAAATACAGAGGTTCTCTGAAGGCGTGCAATCTGCCAACCCGCTCTTGGCCAGCGTGGTCGACTATGGCCTTAATCCCCTCTGAGAGGAGACCCCTGTTCCGTTTCAATGAGAGGGCTAGAAAAAAACATGGACGCACAAGCAGCTGAATGTTTGTGAACGGTTTAAAACTGATTAGTCATTGCGCACGGTAACGGAATGACCGCGCTTACGATAACAATTCGGTGATTACCCCGCGATCTAAACAAACCAGCTATCACTAATCTTAGCCCGAAAAACAAGTGCGTGAGATGTGTGCGGACGATTAGCTGTACTGTTATAGATTATCTTAAACCCAGTCTCATGTGTGCGTACGTCGTATAAGTATACATATGTATGTGTGCATTTACGATGTACCGTATTTGTATTTTCTCGTCGGATAGCGGTGGTCTATTTCCTAGCGCGTTTAATAGCATCGCGTTTGTGTCTCATTGAAAGGGTATGCAGAGGAGTGTAGTATATTCAAACGAGTGTAGTATATTTACTATGGAATAGACGGACACCATTGCTATACACCCGGCACAATCCCAAACATCGAGCTACTGCTAGGACTTCTAGCTATCCTTTTAGTTTCTTTATAAATGAAACTCAATGTCGATGGTTCGTTTTTGTTTTTTGTTATTATTATATCATCACGCCAGGTGCCTTACGATGTAGACAGAGAGCAACGAGTGCCGAATATACTTACAAACTTGTCATCGTCTCTCACAATAAGAATAGATTAGACCATAGGCTGCACGTGTTTTGGTTGATGTTTTTTCACGTTTTCCTTCACTATTATGGCAAGTGGTATTTACACTTAGTCGTAAATCGCGCAAAATTTTGCGATGAAACAGTTACTCTCCAGGATTTGAACCCGCGATTCCTGGAGTTGAAGCTGATGTGTAAAACGTTAAACAATTACTACGTACATATTCCACCTAGGCTACTGTGAATATAATGGTATATGATTGATTCGATTTATTTCTTGGAAAACTCATTAAATGTGTATTTAATCCTGTCATCTCTATCATATAGTATAATAACCATTGATGGAGGTCATGGCATGTCACATGCTCACCGTTGACTACAGTATTGTACAGATTATTTAAACTTTTGTCTTAGTTTTAATTTTATTCCATTTATATCACTCGTAATCCAAACCAATAATGATCTATTAACAAATTATGGTCTCTTAGTTATGAGATGTAATACAATCTTTTTTCTTTCTTTTTCTCATTCTCTCTCTCTCTATTAAATAGCAAAATAAGAATAGATCAACTTATAACAATACGTTTCTGCTTCCAATGTAGCGTATACGGAAGGTCATTTCACAAATTATTTGTAAGCCACGATGTTTTAACGTTGTGCCTAATGCAGTATCATCATGTACTTTTTAATGACACCCCATTTGAAGCATCAATGTTTTTCCACGCCATATACGCATGGCTTGATTATCTACTGATATTCTTCATTTATATTCGGGATTGACTTGATTGTTTTTAGGCAAAAAGTGAATTGTGGGTCGGTAGGTTAGTTTTACGTGTGAGTTCAGGTAAATGAACCATAGGAAATAGACAAGGAGGTGTCGTGTTTTTATTTGTTGTTGTGGATTGTGTAGCTATTTAACCAACCCTAAAAGCGCGATATACAGAGATTTATTTTTTCTATCTCCCGTACTTTCTCCCGCTCACCTTTTATTGCCTCTACCGTCTAGCTATGTAAACCGACCCTAAAATCGCTGTTATTTTTTCAGTCTACCTTACTTTTCCCCGCTATTAATTAGCATACTCGCATTTAACAAGGCCGTTCTTCACCAAGACGCGAAGCGCAGTGCAGGGCTGCAGTTGAAAGGGTATGACACATTGGCACCACAGGTAGTTACGTTTCATCTTTCAAAGGGACAGTTTTCAAAGTGTACAGTGTCGGAAGGCTTTCTGGGTGAAATTTGTTTCAGGTACGCGTGCTGCAAAGGGCTTTTGTACTGCGTACGAGGACCGAGCGAAGTTGAAAGAGATAGGGATATATGTTGATGTACAATCGTCCGTAGTGTGGGATGTAATGAAAGTCTTTACATTTAAGGTGCTACAACTTCGTTTAATACGTGAAGTTTGCTGTGGAGCAGCAATAGCTATGCTGCAGGTGCTTCGCTTAATTTTTCGATGGCTATTAAAGCGTGTTAAGATTTCTATTCAGTGCATAATTTATAGTCTAGTTGTAAGAAGCTTTGATTATATTTACATTGCGTTATTGCTTTCCCAGCAATAATGACAAAAACACTTGAGACAATGTATACACGACTAGGCAAAGCTACGCTTCGCTAGGGAAAGTAAACGAATGACTAAAATACATGTAGGTATGTATGTGTATTTAAATATACACCAACCATTTAGTTCAGCTTTTGGAGGTACACTGCTGGATGCATGTCTCCGCTAATCGACGCCACGACTCCAGTTCCTGGGCCTTCTGAATCCAGCAGCAGTTTTATACATCAATACAATACGTTAAGTAAACACTCGGGGACGTCCAAAGTCGTCCAAAGACGTTTTGGGCGATAATAAAATCTCTGATTTATTAGTTAAATCACCCACTGAACCCGGAGCCATTTAACAACCAGTGAATTGTCAATTAAACATCCGTTAATTCGTTCATAGCATTCATCCTGCTGGCCGTCAACGTGACCTACATTTTTGTCAGTTGTCACACACAAATAGTAACTCCCACTACAGTGCCATTGCCAATTGATTCATTTGTATACAATAATATCACGATGAATAGTTAATTTAATGCCCGAGAATGTGACGAGCAAGAGAATTGAACGTTAATGAATCAAAATTATCTTGTATTCTAAATCGACCTCCTGATGTTATTCGGTCTTCGTAAATGGGACCGTCAATAATATTCGCGTAGAAAATTAGTAAATGTATATATATATTTTGGGTGCATGAAAAAAGCCTCCCCGAGCGGCGACTATGTCTGATCAAGTACGAACATATACTGCCCGGCGCACCCTGGACTTCGCGAGTAATCCTTTCACCACGATGGCTGGTCACTCAAAATCAGCTATCGACTCGACGAAGAAGAATGTGTATTTTGCTTTTTATCTTTTTCATCAAAATTTAGTGTTAATGTGTTCCCAAAACTGTCTTCTATTTACTGAGACAGTGGAAAATGAGATAGTGGACATTGAGTCAGTGATGAAATGGTATATGTAGATTTACACATGTAACAAGCCACATGCAAAGATAATTCTCGGCACAGACAAGAGATATTCATGATCATCACACAAGTAATTGTCCTGGGAGTAGATAAGGTCACCAATAACATGACCAACAGGATACATAAATATCAAGAGGATTTGGAATTGAAAATAATCCATTATCTCAATACGTTTTATATGTATATTCTAATTTATTAATTGATTGGACAAAAAAAAGGCGCGTAATTCAAAATTCGAACAGACCGGCGCTCAGCCGCATACAAATACCGAGGCGCGGCGTGCGCTGCGCTACTCGTGGTCGCGGCACGCTCGCCGCGTAACCTTGCGTACGATGATAAACACATGACGTCATCGGCT
>DWDU01003520.1:0-11527 GCA_018245575.1 Jemadia suekentonmiller
CCCAAGGGGGTATACAGGGGAGTGTTAGACACTCCCACGATCCTACGCTTAAATTTTCTTTTTGTCTAATATACATATTTTATAATTTATATCTATTAGTCAATTTTCACACTTTTAATATTTAGATAAATTGGCATAATTCTTGTCGTTTCCTGCTGTTCCTGGAATTTAATAACCGCACACAATACTACTGCGATATGAGCCTTTGGCAGTACCTAATAAGCAAGTAGGTCGGCAACTTAGAGCTAGTATTATTTCAAAACCACCACCCATTCAACTCACAGAACTCACACAAATTCACCCATGAGTGTGAATGTGAATATTACAAGAAATATATCAAGGTTTTGCATATGAATAAAATTTTGTTTAAAAGCATGATTTTTAAATGAAGAGCGAATGAAATTAAAAAACGGTGATTTACGTAATATCGTGAAGAGTGTAGTACACTCCCACGTTTCATCAGTTACCTTTACGTATGGCTATGAATAGACGTTGAGCCAATTGCCATCCATCGGACACCAATCCATATTCTGAGCAACTACTAGAAATATTTACTAGAAAATTTAAGTTACAAAAATCGAATAGTACCCGTTCCGGTATTTGAACCCAGGACATCTTTATGGACAGTCCCGCTCACGACCACTCGACCTACGAGACAGTCAAGGTATAAACGACGGTAAAACTTGCACAACTGTGAGATATCTTTAAGCAAATAGAGATCCTATATTATTCCTAATTTCTGTAATCAAGGCCAATTAGTGCTTGTAAATAAAACACATGCTCTTTAGATTAGTGCTCTTTGCAACGGCGGAAGATCTGGAAAATTATTGAGCATCTCCCGTCTCAAACTAAAGAGAGAATGCAAGACAATTTTTTTTGTGAAATGTAATAAAAGGGGAAAATAACTGAAGGAAATTAATTGTAAGAGATAGAACAAGATAAAAGGGACTTTCAATTCTCTAGATTATCTTAAACAGTATAGACAGATCGCGTAATCTAACAATCTTACCATATACTATCTACCCCTAAACTTAAGTGCGTAATCGTACGCCGTAAGATATTTTCAAAAAAATTAACCCGAAATAAGATCCCGCTCATAAATGACCGAATCCATTACAAGTAATGGAAGATGCGCTGTAGTACATACCCATGTTTCTCTCTAACAAACAAAAAACGTCTGGAGAAACCGCACGGCGGAGTTGCGCCACGTATTTTAATCCGTAGCAATATTTCAGAGTTGTGCAAATGAAAAGTAAGTCTCGAAGACTTGAAAGATCCGCCCGCCTTCGCGCGGCAACCAATGGAAAAGGTCGGAAAAGCAGCGTCTTCCGTGGAGGCGGGGCGCCGCCTGCGGTCGTGCAGCCATTTGAATAAAATTTTTCCTTTGAAGAATTCTTTATTCGAATATATTGTGGCCGCTTGGGACGCGGTCCGAGTGCTTTGATTACTTTTGTATTCCCGTTTTATGGCTCGCCTTTCAACGATTTGCATGCTCATTTATTATTTCGCATCAAAACACTAACATACTTTAGTTCTCCCGAATCAAGCTTTCGGCTTAATAACCTTAACCTCAGTGTGAAAACATTTGCAGGAATTGAATCGAGTAGCCAAAAATTCATGTCGTCAACGAAAAACAGGTTACAAGTTACTGATTTTTTAGCAATCGGAACTTTATCATAATGTCAATTAATATACGCCAATAAACGACATTGAAGCAAACACCGTGACTTGACTAAGCGTAGAATTATACAACTAACACGATCAACAAAACAGTAACAGTAATGAAAGAACGAGTGGGTAACATCTAAAAATTTTGATGGAAAAATGTTAAAGCAAGCAAAAGTGGACCGAGCAAGCGTGGAATGAAACAGTTAACCAACAACAAAATACCGCCCGGTTTATCATTATTATTAAATAATCACGCCAGGTCTCTTACGGGGTAGACAGAAAACATAAACCGCCAAATGTCTATATCCTTAAACATTCGTCATGTTTCTTCTACACTCATCACGCTCATCATACACGCTGGTTTTAGAT
This sequence comes from Jemadia suekentonmiller, assembly GCA_018245575.1. Classification (NCBI taxonomy): domain Eukaryota; kingdom Metazoa; phylum Arthropoda; class Insecta; order Lepidoptera; family Hesperiidae; genus Jemadia; species Jemadia suekentonmiller. The sequence continues at coordinate 2,038 of DWDU01003520.1, forward strand.
ACCAACGTGCGGGTAATGTTCAAAAACGGAGTGAAGACGTGAAAAACGTGACGTCTGGCGCGGCGCTGCACGCAAACAGTGTGTAGACCGCGGTGGCGGTAACAGGCCCTTGTCAACCATAACGCCGCCGCAGCCGCCCGCCCGCCGCCGCCGCCCGCCGGCTAGCCGCGTAAAACTACCGATTCATTTACGGTTGCCCCTCGGTTTCGGGGTAGTTTCGCTAAACTAGCGGAACTATGTTATGCGGTGCCACACTTCACACACTATTAAGGGTCCCGCTGTGCCGCGACACGACAATTCGATTATGATATAAATGCGCACGTTGAAGGCGATTTAGCGATACTGTTTCGTTAATTCATCGTCCACCTCGTCTGTTGTTAAACATGCGTTTTCTCATAGATTGAGTGGGGTTAAGGGTACGGTCTGCCACGCTTCCCGAGTATGTGTACGAAGACAACACGCCTCACAGTACATTATGGAAAACTCTGAGCTACAGCGCAAAAAGTGTGGCCAATGCTGTGGGATCCGACAAGACAGAATTCACAAGCGTTTGCTAACCTGTAGAGAACTGGAAAATGTGCGGTGACATTTCTCACTTATATACGAATATTGTGCAAAAATGGATTTTTCTAACTTAGATTTTCTAGTAGCGGCTCGGAGTTTATAAATGTGTCCGGTATATGACATTACGCTCAAACCTATTCCATAGTGGTTCTCCTTGTTCTTGTACTTCGAACCGACACCTTATCATATTCTCTGGCCCTGAAAAGGCCGTTGAATGTTCAGCCATCGTGTTGAGAAAGAAGTCTCCTCGGGATAGGCAGAGGATTTTCTCTTCGGGGATTACAGGCCTGATATTTGCTAATTTGTAACAATCTCCATTTATTCATTACATGCAACACCTTAAACTAAGGGGTAAAAGGGCTTTCTTAATGCCTAATGGTATTTACTTCCAGTCAATCCAGTAGTCGATTACATCAATAATAATAAATTAATAATATAGCATCTATATAAAACAAGTATACCACGAATATAGTTGTCTATTAACGACAAGGTTTTATCAATTGTGATTTTTGATAAGGTCTTTAACTTTCTTTAAATATCATTTACTCTTTCAAGACTCAGATATTCATTTATAAAACATAGATTCCGTTGACAATCTTAGAGCATTATTGACATCTGCCGATGTCATTAATAGTGAAATAATGAAATAACAGTTGATCCAGATATGATTTTGGAGCATCGTACCTATTGATCACCGAGGATGAACGCGAGATTTTCAATCCTTATAATTCAAAAGTTCTTCGATTAGCTGCCTTCGAGTGTCAACAATCACAACAGTGACAGTTCAATCCTCGCATACCAATGTTCACAAAACTAATCGTTACACCGTTTCTGATCTAAGCGCATCAACCATTACGACATCCGCATTACGGTAGCGAGTACATATACGCACGCAGTACATCGGAATCGCAGTAGGCGCACGGCAACAAGCCGAACACCTTAACTTACATCGGCATATTAATTCAGTCAATTAGCGTTCAGGCATTATCACGTCGTCGGACGCGGCGCAATCGTCGCGACAACGGGCGGGTGTGTTTGACAGCTGTCAAATTGGATCGCAGTCGGCTATTAGGGAATGTCGTCGGGGCGTGCGCGTCACGTGGATGCGTCGCGACGAATTATGTGATTATAATTTGACCGTATTTGTATACCGGCACAAAGCGTAAATTGTGAAATTATAATTGACTGTGATTGTAATTGGTACGCACTAATACAATTATAATTACAGTGACACGCGTAAATTATCGTTATATAATAGCGTTATCTAGATGATTAAACGGATATTAAATTAATTATGTTGTTCTATCGTTTTTCAGTTTTATATATTTACTTACTTTTATTGCACTATTTTGTTCACACAAAAAATAACAATAGAAAAAAAATCTTACAAAACAGATTTACAATGGCGCTGTTTATTCCTAAGAGATTATTTCTTACAGTAGCGCCAAGAACGGAAAGCAAAATTATATTAAGAGATCAAATTTATATTTTCTTAAAAATTATTATAATAAGTTTTTATATTGGTCCACTGTAGGACACGGGTCTACTCTCAAAATGATTTTATTAAGACCCTAAACTGGCATGTTAATCAAGTGCCCGTTGGCAGATTTTAATTATATTCTGTCATGAAATCAACTATCAAAAACAGCATTATATTCTTCTACAAATCTTGAACTTATATAAGTCTATTTCAGAACCAACAACTTATTGGTAAGCCCACGACCGTTGCAAGTGTCCTACTACGGAGTGACTCATGTGCTTTTGCTAGTCATCATCTTTAGCCTATTTTAGTCCACTGCTGGACATAGGCCTCCCTAGGGGTTACGGCTTATGCCTAATGTGTAATATTAAATTCAGTGCGGAATATCCATGGAACGCTAGCTCCGAACTACTCAACTCAAGTTGTAGCTCGCATTCGCGACTAGTCTGCTGCTAGTTCAAGCACCGTCCGTTCTCAGTACATAGCGTTTTATCGTGAGCTGCATGCACTATTCTCCCAATTACCAACTTAATTTTCAAACTACCTAACTTATTGAGCATTTGTAAGTTTTGAAACTTCAAATACCGGTCGGTTATTGTTGTTTTTATGTTTTTTTTAGTCATTTAAAATTTAAGTGTATCGTTTGCGTCTGGTATGGATTTACTGTAGCTACGCTTCAAGCAATGCTTAAAATGTTACGCAATAAGTTCTAGTTTGAAGAACGTAAAAAATGGCTTAAACAATCTCTTGATAAACATCTTTCTGCTCATTGATGTCTAAAATAAAGATCTTATCTATATCTGATACACCTCGCTTGGTATAGACTGCCAGATAGGCAAAAATCTCAATAAACCCTTATGCTCTGAGGATTAAAAGGGCTTTAATCCTAAGACTGCAGGGAACAAACATATCAAGAGTAAATCAATTAACCAAAGCTGAAGCTGTATTGTTGAGGGGTGGCTCTCCGCGGACAGTGTATACGTAGCGATAATGTAGTATAACTTCGATGTATCGCGATAGTAGAATTGTTATTGAATGTGAACGAAGTATTTATCATTCAAATAACTGTTTCATTGTCGTTATTGATAAAAATATCGTGTTATAATTTTAACATTTTTCTTAATTTCGAATATCTTAAGATGCAGCTATTTTATCCTGAACTATATTTAGCCAGAGTTTCAGTATCCATACCGAAGCTCTATACGATAGCTCATACACTACATACCTGTATAGGTATTTTTTTGCCCAAACACGGACGAAACACTCATACTCATAGGAATTAAACTCCACGGGAATTAAACCTGTGACCCCGGCGCAGTATTCGGGTTTATTAATCACTATTCCAACTTTTTTTTTTGAAAAACCTGGTCCGGTGGTATCATTTTCTGTCAGAAACTCACGTTTTACCCTTCTTCTTGAATGACAATAACACAACTATGACAGTATGAAGTAAAATAAAATTTTAACCACGCATAAGATGTAGGAAAAGATATGGAGAGCGTACAAAACAACAATGATACAAATATTTGGCACGTAATACTCCCTGCCTACCCGGTGAAGCGCCTGGCGTGACAGTACAAAATAAAAACAATGCAGTCCGTACCGCATAAGTTACTGGAGTGACAATAATCAATAATAAAGAAACATAACACGCTATCATTCCTCCCCACTTCTCCGGACACCCGCAGCGCCACAAAGGCAGTTAAGCCACAAAAGGTAGTCAGTGATATAAAACGTTAAATAAACACATAACAACTTTAACGCCTCGTATAAATCAATCAGGATCGTTTAGGACGTCATAAAACATCCGCGTCATTGCTTCAGTCGCGCGACAAGGAGCGACGGATGGTTCACTAAAAACGCAGCCGTTGCCATGTTTCGTGCACGTCAAACATTAGTCAGTGATACGCTTCCGTTTCTCAATGCGGTTTCCATATCGGAACACCGGATTGAATATTCCGTGTACGCAACAAAACTTCCCGTTTACGTTTTCTGTACTTAGTTACCTATGTAGCAACGTATGAAACTAGTTGCAAAGGGTGCTGATAATGTGATTTGAACGTAAGTAGAAATTTCTAGTAGTGGCTTATTAGTGTTGAAATTTATGGCCCGCGTATGGAAATAGGTTCGCCCCCTATTTCGTGAGAGGGTGTATAACGTATCTGGTTAAACGTGGGAGAATACTACACTCCTCTGGCTGCCTCTCTTGAGACATACAGGCGTGATGTTACAGTTCGTTGTCATTCTATTGTTTTACCATATTATTAGCACAATAGAATCAATGAAACCGTAGCTAGTAAAATAATGCTAATATTATACCACAATTTATTTCAAAATAACTCAAGTAAATTAAAAATACCTAATAGTAATCATAGTATATACTCAAGTATTGAGGACAAATCAGTGATAGCCTTGTGGTTTTCAGCCTTCCACTCGGAGGGCCCGGGTTCAAATTTTGGCGCGCACCTCAGAGTTCATAAAAAAGTTCTCTAAGGCGTGTGAAATTTGCCAACCCGAACTTGGCCAACGTGGCGATCTATGGCCTTAAAACTCATTCTGAACGGAGTTCTATTTTCCAACAGTGGAACGATAAAAAGGCCGGAAAACAAAAGAGTTTTATTTTCAGAAAACTCATACACACGCGACAAGAACTGAACGGACATTGTTTGTTACAAAAACAAACCAATTTAAAAGCGAAGCTGTAATCATACATTCGGGCATTGTTACTAGAATACGCATACACGTGAACGACAGGATACAGTGCCGCGACAAGGAGTGGATGAAGGATTGTTCGCAGTAAAAACGGCGCTACTGTATCGCGGTTCGTGCGCGCGGAACATTAAGTGGGGGTTATTTATTTAGGCGCGGCAACAGGGCCGTGGCGAGCCGCGGCTGGCACGGCGCCGGTACATCACTCACTCTTGTCTGCTAACGTCCCGAGTGCGATTCATTTTGTTCTATAATCGACAATACCATGCGGATTATGTATGCGTTATGCTTCTATCGTTTCAACGGAAGTGTATTTTTGTGTTGTGGATGTTATACATACATCTTTACGCCATGTCCGCTATGGAGTAGTCAGAGAGAGCAGTGACAATTATCTCTGTCCTTTATATACGTGCTGCCTTTTCTACATTCATCACTCCCTTCATACATGAAATTTATCAATTTATTTTTGGTTGTGTGATTATACTGCTACCTTAACTCTTCTCATTCTAAAAGAGAATAGAGAGAGCTGTATTGTGTTGTGTATAGCCTTAACTATTTCTATTCCCAGAGCGAAACAGAGAATAGTTGTTAATTGTAAGTATAACCTTAATTCACGCCTGTAATCCCCGAAGAGGTAGGCTGAGGGGTGTAGCAGACTCGCACGTTTCACCAGTCACGTTTACGTCCCACTATGGAATAGGTGTTGAGTCTATTGCCATGCACCGGGCACATATCCAGACTCCGAGCCATTACTAGAAAATCTAAGTTAGAAATCCAATAGTGCTCGACCCTGATCTGAACCCAGCGCCTCTAGGTCAGTATTCGCGCTTGCAACCAACACGATCAATGAGGCAGCCAAGTCTTGTACCGCGTCTAACAGAGGAATTAAAAAAAAATGTATGGTGATTATGGTGACCACACTGTTGTTGGTAATACAACAAATTGTTGGCTGGTAATCAAAAGCCCTTTCCTTTCGTTTCCAACTCCCCCGTAACTGAGAATCGCTGTCAGATTATTTTAATCGACACACAAATGACTCTTGCTACGTTTAATGAAAGTGTGTAAGTTTTCAACATTTCAAACAAGGACTTTCAATTGTTACATGAGCCTGATAATCATTACATGCATCTTTAATTATCAGATGTTCATATTATTATATCATCACGCTAACTCCGTTACGGGGTAGGCAGAGAGCGCCGAGTGTCACATATTTCTTTACAGACCTGACGTGCTGCGTCATCTCTGCGTAATGAACCAACATATATTTTTAACTTGCTTGCTTCTAGAACTTTCTTGAACTTCCAGATATTTACCTATAGATGCTTCAGTTACGCAACTGTTATGACTGTAATGCTTTAAGACAATCTTAAATGTCGATTACAACTAAACTATATGATACAAGTACCCCTTCAAGCGCTGTATAAGCGTAAACGTAACCGGTGCAACGTGGAAGTGTACAACACTCCTCTGCCTATCTCTTCGGGATTACAGGCGTATTACGTTACAAGCGCTGTTTAAAAATTGGAAGCACATATGCCTTTGATATCAATACACGAGCATAAGGAACGTACCGCATAAATATCGGGAGCGAGCCCCTGAGTGTTAACGACGCGAGCTCGTCTCGGGTCGCGTTAATAAACTCCGATGCGCCGCAACAAGCCCGCCTCGTGTACGGTTCATTTTTAACGAACCCCACACCGCGCCCGCAGAAAGTAGCCCGCCTACACACGAAATCACGTATGAATGAGGCTCGCCTTTTTTCAGTTTTCCGCGTGTAGCCGCCGCACGCCGCTTCAGGCCCCATTAAAGCTTACATGTCACTCTCGCCCCCTCCCGCGAGGGGTGGAACAAAAAATCACAAAATCGGTATCGGCTGCATCCCGCGGCGCGGCCTGTAGCTCTCTACAATACAGCTTTGACGGACGGTCATTTAATATTAACTGCGGTTTTTCCGCAGATGGAAATGTTTTTTTTTTATCGCTGCCGTTACGCTGTGATGAAGTGGTCGCTGTGTTGTTTGTGACGAGGTCTGATGTGTTGCGGGCGTGCTGCTGTTTTTATGCTCTCGATTCGTGAATGAGATTTCGCTTCAAGTGCTTATTTTGCTCGACGGCTATCATAACGGACGTTCCAATGTTTATCCAACGGGGCGCCCTATACAGTAAAGTACTTTGATTTAATTTATTAACTCGCGCTCGCAAACGAATATCGCTATTGTTGACAGATTGGGTTTTTTTTTATAGACAATTATTTCAGCCGCGACGCGTTCCGACCGTAAACGTAAAGTTCGGAAATTACGTTCGACGTGTAAAATTGAAAACAAGCCGGCAATAAATTTTTAACTTTTCGTAACAAGTGATCAAAATCGAACTACAAAAAGTGGACGCCGGGCGAAATGAGTGCCGACCACGGATTGAATTTATTGCACCGACTCCGTGTAAAAAGTTTGTGCAAACATTTTACAGTTGCACTACATCAGCATATTTCATAAGTGTTAGTAATATACATACATCTTTAAGCCAGGCACCTTTCGGGATAGGCAGATAACACAGAGTGCCAAATATCTCTATTCTTACACACCTGTCGTGCCTCTTCCACATTCATCACTCTCTTCATACATGAACGTCGGTTTCGGACACTTCTAACTCAATAGAATAATAGCTATATGTTCGATATTATTAGCATTTGTAATTGACTGCCTCATTGATCGAGTAGTTGCCAGTGCGACTGTTTTTCAAGAGGATCTTGGTACAAATCCCGGGTCAATTACGATTGCATTTTTCTACCTTACAATTTGCATTTAAAATTTCTAGTATTGGATCGGGGTGTAGATATGTACCCGTTACATTGCAATAAGATCACTTCCAAGTGCACGCTGAGACGTGAACGTAACTGGCTAAATGAGAAAGTGTACCACTCTCCTCTGTCTACCCCTTCGCGGATTACAGGCGTGATTTTCTTTTTGTGTTATGTTTGCATTTAACATAATATGTAATATTGTAGACATGGCCGTCGATGTGTGAATGTATTGTTTCTTGATACACCTTAAGAAATAACGCGTCGCGCTGAATACGACTGGCAATCGGACAGATTTCTAAATTATAATCATGAATATGTAGTAAGAGGTAGTCAGAGGAGTGTAGTACTCTCGCACGTTTCTTCAGTTACCTTTATATCCCATCGTGGAGTAGTTGGTGAAAATACTTTTGTAATAAGACTTTATTACTTGTATATTAATGAATTATATGTATAAAGTTCTCTTTCTCATTACAATATTCAAATCAACATCGACAATTTATCATTCTTAATTATTGATGTATAATATAATTTAATATATACTTAATTAAAATTTAATTTATTTTACATATGCAATTTACATAACTACATGTCTAAAATTTACTACATACTTTTCAACGTCATTATTTAACATTATATGTACAACTGATCCGAAATTAGTTAAATGTTAAACTACATAGTTAGCGTATTCAAATTAAAGCGTTCAATGTACGTCAACCGAACAATGGTGATTGGAGTCGGTACGGTGTACAGTTTAGAAGCCAAATAATGTTGGTCAATTGTTTTATTAGTTACAAGGACTATAACAACTGCGCGAATTAAATGGAGATATTGTTGTGAATGGAACTTGTGTTGTATTAACATTCCCTTGATGTATCCGCTAGGTAACGTAACACCACGCGTGTAACCGACGTATGGGTAGGCAGAGGAGTGTAACACACTCCCATGTTACGCCGGATACATTTGCGTCCGCCAATTGAATATGGGGTTAGCCTGTTGTTATACGAGTATATCAGCCACTAATATTTTACACTTTATAACTTTTACACTTATGTATTTCCCACTAAATATATTACAGATTTTATAAATATGTGCCATGGAGGTAATATTGATGATGATTTATCAATTACATAAAATAAAAAAGAATTGATGTCAATTCATCACCAACCCTTATATCGATCACTGCTGCGAGCGGATTTCCTCTCAGAATGTGAAGGTCTAAGGCGATAGCTTTCCACGGAGTCAAGTTCGCAGACGTAGCATGCCTAACGAGTCCAGTGCTAGACATCAATTTTACTGTATTGGTACCACTCAACCGGTTCCTAGGTCTTGAGGGTCCTAGATTACCGCTGCGGGTACCTATCGCCTTCAGATAGGTCGGCTCCGTTAACAGGGCGACCTATTCTGCTTTTTCTCTTTCCTCTTTTAATTAATAATACATAGCGTTATTTTAATCAATCAATCAATCGTTTATTTGTCGAATAAGGTACAATGGTGATGGATTACATTATATATTAGAGCTCCTATTCTACCATCTAGTGGCTTACAAAGTATATTAAAATACTGGTTACAATAGATTACAATTTACAGAAAAATGACAAAATATTAGTTAGGAATTAATAATGTCAGTTATACAATACAATATTATTAAAAAGTCAATACGCAGTATTAAATTAGACTTCCTCACTGTATGTCATAAGCAACTATGTCATATTATGCCATTACTTAAGAAAATCATTGAGACTATAGTAACATTTGTTAATTAGATGTGAGTGTAATTGTTGCTTAAAATTTTTAATGTTATGAGTTTCACGAATATCTTTTGGTAATCTATTATAAATATGGGGGTGCTATTCCAAAAAAGCTTTTTCGGTAATGGTATGTCTTAGTAGGTATTACTCGTAAAGTATTTATTAGCCGTCCTTGAGACCGGAAGTCAAA
>DWDU01003521.1:0-11525 GCA_018245575.1 Jemadia suekentonmiller
TGTAATAATTATTCATATAAAATTTAAAAAAAAAAAAAAAAAACATATAAAATTGATACTTTAAAATCAAATGTAAATTAATATGCAGTGGTAAATAGCGGATCGGATCATGCGGGATAATATTTTTATTTGTAGAAGACGATTACAAGCTACAGGTTTTTAACCGTTTTCACCATAACGCTAAACGGTTTTTTGCCGTTATGCAAATCGCTCTAATCCTATTAGTAAAGTAAAGTATTTTAAGATATAGAGGATTAGTAACAGCATCATGCGACAATTGAAAAAGTCCTACATCTAATCAATTTACTATAAACGCAAATATATTTCCATACAAAGTTTGCAATCTCTAATCATCATTGTAGAAATCCTACGTAGCTGTATAAAAGAGGACGTATCAACAAACTCGGTGTATCGCTCAAGTTTACACATTGGCTCAAATTTGTTTCTCAACTCGGGGGTTAATGGTTTGTTAGTGATGGCTCTCGGATCACTGAAGAAGCAGTGGTCCGATATGTAAGCAAGGTTTGTATATAAAGGATACGTAAATAAACAAAACATTGGTTTGTGAAGTAAACACATGCCAAAGACCTTGGGTAAAACAAATTTCTCAAATGCATAAACGCTTTTGTATAATAATATTATATTCAACGTTTCTTCTCTGTCCTTCACATCCTAGTTATACGGTAAAGTTTCTTTAAGTGTTGGTGATGTTACAATATAGTATCAAGAGCACTCAATAAAAATACAAAAGCTTCAGTGACCGCTTTAGTTTTCAACTATTCAGTTCTACCGAGTGTTTTTCTAGAACGGATCCATTGATTCTACACCAATATTCAGGGAGCATTGGAACCAATTTAACACACAATGAATAGTTCCATCAAGCTCAACAAATTTTTTTTAATTACCAATCGATTTTATCTCGTGATAATTCACTCCACTATTTTCTGTCCTATTTTACTTATTGCTTATCAGTAACTTGCAGTGATTTTAGTCAAGTCAGCCGCCCTTGTAAATACATATAATTAGCACATTATACAAATTCTAATACCACTTTGCATAAAATTCAAAGACCTGAGGACAAACTGTTTAATTCTAAACATTCCGACGCTTAAATAGGTCAGTCGAAAGGAGTTAAACAACATCGTCAGTGGGGTATCGGAGATCTCTTTGTTGGCCCTCATATCGCCGGATTAACTCGATACTTGATAAAATAAAGCTATCACCGATGTACTCCACACTGGAAGCTCTAAACTTTGCAACGTCATCTGATATCCCTTGTTTGTGAGCTCATTTTAAGTTATATTTAACAAAAAATGTGACATCGTTGTAACCACAATATCTATGTACAATATCTATGTGTTGCAGTTATTTCCTACCTAAATGGAAATGGGAAGAAATATTCAACCAAGTGAATTTTCATTTACTATAGATAAAGTAAGGTCACAAAATTGGATATACATCTGAGTTTAGATCAATTAACACCCAGCAGATGGACTTCCTGACAGTAACAAAAGTTGCCACTAAAAATACTGCCAATACTACGCATGTACTACACTGCAATCTATAGAAATTAAAATAAGACATATCTCAAGACACACTTCCATTAAGACAATTTTCCGTATCAGGGCGGAGTAAGAATATACTCCCCGACACCCTTCCGGAACACAAGGTGTAGTAAAAGACGACTAAACCCGGCCCTAGAATGCGGCGTGGCACCGTCTGTCTAGGCACAGCTACATGCCCTGGCCGCCTATGAGCAGCAGCTCAGGTGGTGCGTGGAGCTGTGTTCTGCGATCCTCAACCCATGCCCAGCGTCGGTATTATGGACATAACCCTTCAGGAGAGGCCTGTGTCCAGCAGTGGACGGCAATAGGCCGATGATGACGACAGACTTTGAATTAGAATGAAAAAGAAACCATAACTTTGATGCAGATCTGAATGTGAAAATGTTCAATAGTTACATCCAGTTGCTGTAACTCTGGAGATTATTGGCATTTTGGGCCTTTTATTACTCGATCGCTGATGGCATTTAGATGCTATCCGCCGGCTTGTATTGAGGTGGATAAATGAGTTTTCTCTTGTTACTGTTCTATTTCAAAGTTTGCTATCAGATATCGCTTTGTCTCCGCGTTATCAGTCCTTATTAGGTGCGAACAACGGATGTATCCGTTGTTGTGAATTAAAATTACATTAAACTCGCGAAGCTGATCCAATTGCGAGAGTCGTTTATCGAAATCTCTTCGCGCGCCATACTTTCCTAGCATCTCACATTTGAATTTCAATTACGGTACATTTAGAATGCGTTTTCGGTTGATGATAGATTTTCCGACTTTCCAATGAAACGATCGTGCATCTGCTATAATGTTTTGTATATCATATTATTATTGAATTGACACACAACATCGAGAAACACATGACTCCATCAGCGTAACATTCTTGGCGGTGACATTGGTTAACATTATCAATTTTCAATATATGCGTTCAGGTATGAATGGTGGTAAGCGTTTTCTTATTATATACCAACTTGATAATATTATGTGCTGACTTAACTCAAGTATATTTTTTGGTACCATGAGCTCGCTACTATCGGCGGAAATTCGTGAAGGAAAAGATACGTTTTAAACTAATCGGGCTTGCTCGAATAAACATATGTACGTGACTTAATCCAGTCTAATTATGATTTAATCTATGCACAAGAAAATAACAGCGCTAAAATCTATCTACCTTTTTACTTTGACAATTTGAAATGCGACGATTAGCGGAAACAAAATGGCGGCGCATTAGATCGTCGATCGGCCATCTGTCTGTCTGTTTAATTAACATTCCCGCACACCTCGGCGCAAAGACACGAATTAAAGTGGTATCACTCGCCTTATTGACAGCGCCGACGAGAGGAATTAGTTTCAATGGAAGGTGAGCGAATTAATCAGATTAAAAGCATTGTAACTAGCTATGTTCACTGTGAACGTATTTAGGATAAAATTGTGTTTATCTTATTTGTGTAAAAAGACAGATAATGGCTAGGACTTGAATCGTAAATAAATGCTAATAGAAACCAATACTCCGAATATTAGGTACTATAATATAAAGGTGCAAAAGTTTAACCTTAAGTAATTTAAAAGATGTTACAGAGATATCATATTTATATTGACTCAACGAGTTAAAATTAGAAACATACTTATAGGTAGGTAGGTAGGTACATACATATTTAATTAATGTTTATATATATTTAATTAATGTTCATATATATTTAATTAATGTTCATATATATTTAATTAAATTTTTATTCGAGTCACGTTACTACTTAACAGGTATTAATTTACCCGAGTGTCTAGAACAAATTTCCAAATTGAGGAACACCTTTAGGAGCATAATAAACTGTGAATTTTGTATCGTAATGAAATAATGAGGTACTGGAAGTATAATTACTTGAATCCCAACGTAACATTCGTAGGAACCTATTTCACGTGGAACATCCAGCGCACCGCGAGCCGAGTCTCGGGAGATCTCGCGAGACGAGCGTTCGACAGCGCACGATGCCGGATCGACGAAGGAATCCAGTACGTTACTCGCCGTTCGCTTGATTATGGTGCACCAAATTAATTTTATTTCTACAAATTTGATTTCGTATACTATATTTAGTATACTACATTGATAATATACAATGCAAGCTGGAAAAGACGAAACACGACCAAATCTGTTGTCTTTGCTCATGATCGTGTCAATATGTATTAATGATTATACCGAAAGTAATGATTAGAACTTATTAAAATGAGTACTGAGAGTTTCTTCATTCGGCTTTTTTCTCGGTTTCTCGCTTATAGCGTGTATAAAGCTGTATGTAGCGTAGATTGTATAGAAACTGACACTTTATGTCAATACGATTTTGGCATTAAGCAGTGAAATAAATTTATTATTACTTTATAATGTTATAAGAGTTTTTTAATTTGAATATTTTATTAACTGAGAGTTACAGGCGGCACTGGATTTATCATTTTGTGAGCAGCTTGACTCGTAAAAATGTGGTATGCAGGTATTTTAATTTAAAGAACACAGATATATATATTTGTATGATTTTTTTCACTGTAAACATTAAATTAAGTACATTAACCGTAAAGTACAATAATAGTTACTGACGCTTCAACTTGCAATAGATAAATATTATTTAATTTATACAGAACAACGCACATCAATTCGTGAACGAATTCTACTCCTTTTGTCTGTATTAATGTGGCCAATTTGTAAGAGGGCACGATCGCCTCATTTGTCGAGCGTGGTGGATCACGGGTTGGTACTGATAATATGAACCTTAACAGTTAAGAAATAGAGTCGAAAGTACACAATATGAGCAGTACGTATACCTCTGTTAATTGGCACCACTAATTCGTGTTTAATTAAACAACGAATCGAGTGCTTCGTTAAGACGAAACAAAATATGCCTGTTTCGTATCCGTTCGCTATCAATGTTTTTTTTAGAAATAAACATAAATTTGGACTGGTTATCAAATTTATTAGCTGGGATTCCCACGGATATAAGATATCGATGAACGTAAAAATAGACGACAGTGAGTTTTGGCACTATTTGGGAGACGTCTGTATCCAGCAGCGGATGTTCATGGCAGTAGAAGCAATGATGTGGATGGTGGGCTGGTGTCTACAGTTTTTTGTTTATCTTAGAACTGCTTCACACATATATCCGAGAAACAAGGGATAAAAGGTTTAATGAAAACACCTACATTATTACTTTTTATCTCATTTCATCAATTGCATTTCATATCCTTTTTATATGCGTCCTTATTTAGACTGATGTAACCAAATTAAAATGATAACCAAATAGTAATATTAATTAAAAATACAACAATTTTACATTAGGATAATGTCCGGCTACCGTATGTCTGAGTTTTATGTGTAATTGTTGATAATGAAACGAATTGTGTCTCAACTGAACATTATGTCACCAATTCTAACATCGGATCGGTCTCAGAGTGTACACGTGACGTAGAAGTTGGGTACACTTGCACAAAGGCACGGAAATATGCGGCCGGCACTAAACATTAACGATTATAGTCGCCAAGTCACGTCTAATTGCGACTGGGTCCGCGTCATGCAAAATGTGACCAAGAGTTGCATGTTACTACATGTTTCAATTTATAATATTGTTATATCAGGTATAATATTATGTCATAAAAATTAACTTCGTTTTACCTAAACAAAATCTAATAATTTCAGAAATCTTTTAATTTAATTAATAATATCCAATTAAAAGTTTATTTATGCTCAATATAAGCGTTTTTACTAATTTAAATTGTGTCTATAACGTTAAACAATAATCACGTTCATTGCTGTTGAAAAAACTTACCTATAGATAGTAGGTAGATAGCAACGTTTATTAAAAAGAAAAAATATCAAACCTTTTCGGAATTACGTTTAAAATAAAATTTTCATTTCAATACATTTCGCTTAACACCGTCCCAACTAATTGTAAGCGCGCGTTATCGCGAGACAAACGCGTTGGCGCTGCAACGCATAACCATTACCACTTTTTGGTTTCGAGAAATTAGCGCCTTTTTGCATTGTCTCGTCCCCGTACGGCGATAGCACTGCTGCACTGTTGTGTCGCCATGGAGTTTTATTCTTTGTAATTCCTTTTTAGATAGCTATTGAGTTTTTCCTTCACCGATTACTTTACTCGTTCATTGCAATTACAGTGTGGGTTTTCAAATAAGCGTCAATATCCTTTATTCATCATCATCACCATCATCACCAACATTAAACCTCTATCGCTCCACTATTATAGGTCAGCGCTGGTGGTAAAAAAAATCTAGAGAAATTTAAGGCTAAGGCCTTAAATTCTAATAAAAAAATATTGTAATAAAAAAATCAAAAACACCCGACATTGAAAGTAAAAAATTGTAACATTACATCTATAATTCCCGAAGAGATAGGTAGAGGAGGGTAGTACACTCTCATGTTAGATTAGTTACGCCAATAGGTGCTGAACCTATTTCCGTTACATGAGTTACAAAAATCCAACAGAACCTGATCTGGAGATCGAACCTGAGACCTTTCAATCAACAGGCTCGCTTGCAGCCAGTAGACAAACAATGTGGACTTTTACAGAATATAAAGAGGATATTTTAAGGTAAAAATAATGTAATAAATTTTGCTTAGCATACAATATGTAGGTACATATAATCTCGTCTATACAAACATTAAGATTCCATCCTATATAAATACACAAAGACAGGCAGCTCATTAACCGCGGCACATATCGGCTCTGATTTCTCCAGGGCGCGCCTACAGCTCGATGGCGCCCAACCAGGAGCACTTTTATTAGGAGCCACGAAATAAGAGTTTTTCGCAATAAAATAATTACGTCATTTTATAACAATATATATGATCACACCTGTAATTTCCCTAAGAGTTATGTTAAGGAGTATAATACTTCATGGTTCACCTTATGTTATAGATTATATAGATATATGGTATGCTAATTGTCATAAACCTGGCACAAATCTAGACTCCATGCTTCTACTAAACATATTAAACTAGAAAAACCTAATAACACCCGATCCGGAGATCTAACCCTAAGCCTCAACTTCAGCTGTCTCACTTGCAACCATCAGAACAACGAAACAGTCCAATTTTCATTTTCACTACATAATTGAATTTTCTTTAAATATATTTAATCGAATCTACTGATATTGTGGAGTACTATTATTAAAAGCTTGGAGATGGTTTGTATAGATTTCCGTTTCATATTACATAGCTGCTGGATTTTTCAATTTTATGGCATCAAATTTTCTTTACATAATGATGTACGTTTTCAGATTAAATGTCACTTTGCTGCATTAGTAAAGAATAACATCGTGCATATTATGCGTAGGGGTTCTCCATAATGTTCTCAAGGCCTATGACGTTTGCCAACCCGCACTTGGTTAAAGTGGCAGACTATGAAGTTATATTTTCTTATTTTGTGAGGGAACCCGTGTAACAGTGGAAGGATAAAAAGAGTTAATAATGACATTGTGAGATGATGATGCTACACGTATGTAAACAGAAATAATCTGTAAAATGCCCCTTAATTTATTAGCGAATTCTTTTACATATGCATAAATGTTAATTTATTATGGTTTTATCGGTAATTTTCGTGGCCACACTTGCACATATACGTAGCTTCAACAAATGTTATAACGTCCACGTTACACCAGATTTCTTCATTTACTTCACAAAAAAATGTATCAAACATTTTTCTATCTTGCAAAAATATCATCTCACTTATCAAATTGCGAGAACTTTCTTCGACACTTTTAAAACTAAGAAAATGAAATCACACGCTACATGTAACCATTTCCATAAATTATGTTTATGAAATTTTCTACTAAATAGGATTCTTATGTTTCATTGTTCTGTTTTTGTATAATGGTGTACTCAAAGGTGCAATGCAACAAATATACCTATACAATATTAGACGTAAAATATAGTAATATTCAATAGCACAAACTACTGTGAAGTTCATCATAATGTCATATCAACAAATACATAAACAACATTTTTATTTGTATTGATTAAAAATAAAAGAAAATTAAAATATCTTCGCCCATCTGTACTGGAGCATCGTGGTGGAATACACTTTAGCAGTTGTGGAATAAAACCTTACCTGGGTGGACGACAGATAATCTTACATCGAAGTACTTTCACTACAAAACACAAAAATGTATAATCTAAACGTAAAGCAATTTTCGGATAAGGATAAGTTTATCTCGACTACCATCTCCATATTTCAGTTTGCTGGATCATTAACTTTTAGAGACAGCAACTGGACAAAGAACTCCACTCCTTTGTAGACTGAAATTATATCATAAGCTTAACTTATGTAACATCAAATGGGACACGACAAAAAAATGAGAAGGAAAAAGAGGACGGAAGAGAAAAAAATTCCTCGCAGGCATTGATTAAATTATACTCTTTATCTCCTCAAATCACTGCCGTAAAACTCGCAACGGAAAATAAGCTGAAAAATATAAGGAGCCCCATGTTGGGCGCCAAAACATCGCCTATTAAATATTCATACACCATAAAAACTTCCGGAAAGATCCGTTGGAACTCGTCAAATTACAACTTGCGCGAGTTATCGGCTTCGATGAAGGAGAAATAAGGGTATTATGCTATCAAGTCTTTCAAAGTTAAATTAATACTAACAGACGACAATCGCTCGGATTGCTCAAATACGATATCTTTGACAGTTTGTATGCCAATGGGAGTTTTATTCAAACGGGCATGAAAGGCAACGGTCAGATATAGAACTGTAGTTAAAATATAAATAAATGCTCAAATTGACTCATCTTTTACCAATGTATGTTATGCCTACTACTTATTTCGATGTTTTCTTCGGTTTTAGTAAATATTCGTACAAAAAATGTGTAATGTGATGAAGTTTCTTATCATTTTCAAGTTAAGAGGACATGATGTATTGCTGTATAATAATATTGTTGATACTAATTTAATTAATAAAGAGAGCTATAAAGATTTTCATCATGAAACTATCCCCAAGCGACCGGCGCCGTCGACCGCTCGAGGCGTACTGACTAACTTTTAATTTCTTCACCGCAGACATTGATGTCAGACAATTGCGATTGGCGGGAAAGTTACATCGCACAGATAAAGACAAGTTTTGAATGTAGAATGTAATGGACGCCTCAGGAACGAGAGGTCATTTGCTTCTTGGATTGCCAGGCTTTGAAATTTTAAAGAGAAATATGTTTATTTTGCGTTAACAAAGGGGAAAGTTTTATTAAAATTTAACATTAAAAATAGAGCAGTAACTTGGCTGGAAAGAAAATAAAATTTTGACTAGTCGTTATAAAATTTTCGTAAAAAAATCTCAGCTAATAACTAAAATCAATTTATGACTTCAAAAAGTACACTATCCTAGAAACGTACTCGTACGTATCTCAAATTATGTTTATCAGTTCATATTTAATATTAGCTCGTCATTTCTTACGCTATGAATCACACAAACGCTTATGATAAATTTGCTACTACCTGACGCCTACTGTCGGTGTTGCTTCACGTTTACGAAATACCACAACATCAGAACTATGAGCGCTACACAATAGTAAAAGCCAAAAAGTACTTAGTAAATTGTCATTTGTAGCTGCCGTAACGATGTTACTAGACAAAATTACAATAACGAGGGGTAACGTCACATTTACAGTAATTAGAAAAGTTGAATACGTTTTGTAAAAGGAAAATTAGTATTTTGTGGCGTGACTCCGTGTAGACCTGCGATTAAAGCTGTTAACTGGCGCCGTTACCCGGCCTTTGGTTGGTGCCACTGTAAACCAAGTCTTAGATAATCATAGTTTAAATTCTAACGGTGGATATTTGCTTACATTGGCAAAAATGTTCATATATGACAATTTTTGTTTCATAAACACTGAAATGAAAAGGATTTTTTTACCTATAAGGATAATGTAACCCAAGTATTGCTTTTAACGTGTACTTCAATTGTGTACCTATGTTAAAACTTGTGTTATATACCATTGGCAGTTGCAACAAAAGAAATGAAGTATGCATCCTGATAATACTTTGCCGAAATATAAAAAATTTCTGTATTACAATTTTATCGAACGTCGCGTCAAGTACTATATATTTTTTTTGCTTGAATCTTACAAATTACATTATAAATAATGATTTTTTTATGTGACATTTTGCAAACAAAATGGTTTTATCAAATTATCTTCACATTTCTTATAAACACGAAATGTATTTTTATTTTTGTGTATTATTGTAAAACTGCGTAATTACCTTGCTGTCTTGCCTTATAATGAAAAAAATTTTTTTTTATCTAATTTGGACGCAATACATGTCAAAAGTATGTAAATGTTAAACTAAGATTAACATCAACATGGTGAGATCAGCTCCAACCTAAACTGTGAAAAGTTACTGCTGTAGTTTGGAAGCAACAATTCTGACGGTGTTCGGGGCAAATCCGAATGTTTTATTCTTTACGGCGTTACTCAGTTAATTGCGTAAACCCTCGTCCGTCCTAAAGGACAATTTGTTTTGAATATTGCCGAGATAATAGTTTAACATACGCGTCTTACCGAGACCAGTCAAACTTAAGTGGGTATTAGTATGAATTAAGATGGATATTGAAGTATAGATAATATCATTACCGATATTGAAAGCCACTAAAATTATTGATAACTGAAACAAAATTTATAACTTTAATTTTCACTGTGCTGTAAATAAAACAAAATATTATAAATAAAGAAATCAATATTATCAGATAGAAAAAAGAGAAAAATTTAATCTACTTCTCCTTTAGCTCCTCGTGACAGATGTCAAATAAAAATGACTGAGTTATTTTCTTAGCGTTACGCATTTTTTTCAGGATTTTTGATTGAGTGAGTAACTGCGCGTCTCACATATTGGTTATTCGTAAATCGATAGAATAATTATGGATATTCATCATCAGCTAATATATTTCAGGTACGATGATCAAATTCGTTTCTCTTTTAAGGTAGCAGGATACCCTAAGGGCATTACATTTGATGAAAGTATCTAATTTCTCCCGCTTAGTGCTATAATATACAGTTAGACAAAACCTTCGAAATGAATGTTGAAACAATTATCTAAGTTTCAGTACTGAACATTTATAATGTCCTTTTAGTAATGTTTAATAGTTTTACGATATTGGATTAGGTATATTTGTATTCACATTGAATGAAGGTGATTTTCAGTCTACCCACATTAATGGCACCTTTAAATAAATGTATGTATACATTTAGTATTTTGAGAGAGAACGTTTTAAAACTACAGACTATAGCCTTAATACTTATCGTCATAGAATATTAGTGTTCAACAGTGCAACTGTGAAATGAGTCACGATGATATTATTTTTATTCCGATATACTATTTTTATTCGCGTCGTCTGTTCCATGTATATTTTCTAATGCATGCAGTGTGATATATACATATATATTATTTACTATTGAAATTGTAGTCTTGCCTCATGACGCTATCTTACCTTGTGTTAACATTTAGCAGTTAACAATATTACAAGTGTTGGTAATATTTTGGCAGGCTTAAGCTCACTCTTTCATAACGCTGCAGAGTCAAAAGTTGAATCTTAAATCTACTTCTTTATCTATATGATTTTATAAATGATTGATTATATAAATTAAGCATTTAGTTAAATAAATGACTGCCTCGTTGGTCGTGTTGATTGGAAGTGCGGTCTTGCGTTGAAATCCAGTGTCGAGCAGTATAAAATTCTTCTAATTTAGATTTTCTAGTAGTAGTTCGGAATTTGGGTACATATGTGTCCAATGTGTGACAACAGACCCATCACCTATTCCATAGTAGGATGTAAACATAACTGGTGAAATGTGGAAGTGTTACACTTTTTCTCTGCCTACCTGCTCCGAATTACAAGCGTAATGTTAAATAATTTAATTAATAAAAAATTTCATTCCAATGATGTTATGATTCATTGAAAAATTAATAAGTCCAATTGT
>DWDU01003522.1:0-11525 GCA_018245575.1 Jemadia suekentonmiller
TGAAACGTGGGAGTGTTCTACACTCCTCTGCCTACCTCTTCGGGGATTACAGGCGTGATGTTACGTTTTTATTTCATGCAATATTTAAAGGAAACGACACGTAGACGAATACAACACCTTCATTTATGTTATAAATTTAAAAACCAAAAAATGTTACATATCACCTTCATCCGCTCATATCTTAAAACATTCGCCTGCCAGCAGTTTACTACATTGACAGTGGGTGTGCTAATATCCACGGAGAGATGTGTGAACGGTATATTGAATTAGATCACCTTCCCACGATCCGAAGATCTGAATACCAGCAATATTGTTATGTGTTATGTACGATTGTGAAACCTTTGCGTGCATAGATATAATTGCGTTTAATAAAAGTCGAATTACCTGAATGTGTTCCAGAAACATCTCTTGCCTGCTAAAAGAGTAAATGTCATAAAAGTCTCGTCTCAAAAAAAAAAAATTTAAATGTATTTAAACTAACAATTTTTATAAAGTTTACATATAGCTCCACAGGAAATAAAGAAAACAATATAAGGTTTATATGAAAACTGTTTTAAGCTCGACTCAAGGGATTGTATTTAAAAAATAACTAAAGAAATTTTTCAAGATTAATTTCTTTCAAAGTTACCTGTCAGAAAGCTATAGCGGATTATACGATTTCTAACCATCCATCATGCCGTTTGTTTCACCCACATGCTATTTTGTTTGTCTTAAGTGGGTAGTTCCAATTTCAAAACTCCATTTCGTACGTTACGTCAGCGCATTCGCGCGTTGGCGGCGGATCAGAGTGGATGTTCCTTTATTTGGCAGTCCGTAATTATGTTTTATTTATTGGAAATTGATTTTTAATACTGTTAAAACTAGATATGGATGTTATGTTATTTTTAATTTATAATAATTTGTTGTAGGTATATAGGTTTTAGTTGAATTTATTGACTCCATATTAGAGATTGCGTTCAGAGATGGTTCGTTCTTAATTAATTTTGCATTCTTTTGGAAAGTGTATTGTTTTTTAATATTTGTGTTTATGATTACACGATACCATATCTGATTCCGAATGGTATGATATGTTTATTGTGGAAAATATGACCATCGTTAACATGTGTTTTGTTGCAAAGTTATACCTAGTAACATATTTATATAGTACATTTTCAACCTCTCTACGTTTTACCTTTAGATATAAATAAATCTTGTGGTTTCGAATCTATTTCTGTTGGATTAACACCACAATTGGTGTCTATAAAAATAAAAATCCTAAGGTTACGCGTACTTGAACATGACAAAAGTTTGTACCGCGTCGAATTGCCACCAAAAAAGTTTGGCAAAAAAGTTTCGGAAATTTTATTGGTTTCAAAGGTCTCTACTTTACGGTAATCTTGGAACTAACTAACGTAGGATACAGTGGGAGTGGTAGTAGTTATAAAAATCGGGAAGAAAGCATTTATTGTTATTGAGGACAGGAATTTTGTCAAATTGTTACAGTTTGTAGTAACCTACCCACTTCAGTCAGGGTATGACTGTTTACAAACTCAGCGACATTTAATAAACGGCTCAATTACGAAGTCACGTGTAGACCTGTAGATGATGAAGTGACGTAAAATTATATTCCGTAATATCCTGCTTAGTCAGAGTTCACATGCTTGAACAGAAAACTGTAAAAAATAGTAGGCATTAGTCACAAGTGTTGTTTGTACCTACTCATTGGTGATAGGACTAATATTTTTTATTATTTGTCGCTATTGCTTAGTTTGTAAGTATTAATGCAGTTAGTACTAAAATATTAATCAATCAATGCCACAAGGACATTTTAGAAAAAAAAAATTATAATACTCTTGCTTTTATACCAGAATTTTTAAAATATACATTAATTATTATATATCAATTATAAACTAATTACATCAATTATTCATCAACCCGTATAATAAAAACGTACCTATATGATATTTAAAGCCATACGCTCTATGGTTTACTCATCAAAGCTTTTTGTCATAACATCCTCGTATTATGTGATATTGTTATATTAATAACAGCCTCCATTAGACGCGAGACGATGTATTTGTTCCAATAATAATAATTTTCCCCTACGCATTACGATGGCGTGCACAATTATTATAGCGTTTGAATATTTTTCTGGTTTACCAAATACTTCTCACTTGTGAAAGGAGTGTTCAATAGACTCCATAATCTATGTGTGATAAAAATAGGTTTCAACTAGTTTAATTAATGCTGGGTATTTCAGACTTAAATTCTCGTAGTTTCATTCGCAGGCTTTTCGAAGTTATCGGGTATTTCTAAGAGGAAATATTACAAATCTTTGACGGTCAAAGGAGACATCATGGGTAAACGTGCCAGATTAAGTATTCTAATAATTTCATATACGAGATACAAACGTTACAAAATAAGATCAATAGATATAAATAATCGTCAAATCAAAATAAAATAAAAAGAAGAAAAATAATGATGATTGTAGAACAACCACGTCAAGTTAATAAGGTCATTGATATTTGGTACTCGTTGCTCTCTGCCTGTCCCGTAAAGGATGTTGCATTACGATATAATAATAACAGAACAAGCTTAAGTAACCAATTCGCTGGTAGACAAGGTGAAGTTATTTTACAAGGAACGTGTCTGTACGTCGCGCGTCGGTCCAGACTTCAAGTGACATTTCTTACAAATTGCTTTCAGTTAGACACGGAACATTAATCCTACCGTGTCCCGACTGATACGGAGGCTACGAATAGGCTAGTACGGAATATATACAAGGAAAACATCGACATTTCGATTGATATCCAGAAGACGTCGAAATTTCGCTTAATATCCGTAATATATTCAAGCAACACATACGCGTCGTATTTTTATTCAATGAAAATTTCCTCATCGTCCAAGGTTTCACGGTGAAGCAATTATCGCCTAGCCACCTTGTTAAGTTATTCTCATTCTAGGATAATCGTTTTAGCTTTTAGAGTGATGTAATATTTATGATCCGATAGAATGCCTAGGTCTAGCTAGCATGGGCACACTAGAGGCTGATATGACGATAATGATGATGTATAGCTGTTACCAAAATTAAATCTTGTACTTATTTGTTCAAATCTTCTACAGATTTTAATACATTTTTGATGAATTGTGCCTTGTACGATCATGAACTGCTCGAAAACGGATTCGTGTTTACCTCTCGGCTACTGTAACTCGTTCTCATGGTCACATACATCGATCTCAATGTTTACACTTCGCAACAATCATACTCAAGCTTAATTTGAAAATATAACTTAATTTGTAGTAAGAATGTAAATTTATAACCGTCTTTATTTAATCATACGAACAATACAGTCGTATGGAAAATATTAATAGTACCCTAAACAATAACACATCTCACAGGAATAGTACGAAAGTGAAATTTTATACAATAACAAAACAATACATTACCTTGACTTACATTGAATGTGTACTCATACGTGTGAATAATAAGTCTGTATTTGCATATTGGCCGTTTCACTCATGTGGGTTTATCTGCGCAGCGTAAGCATTATAGGTAATGTATGTTTGTTACGTTTGAATAAAAATTACCACAAATAAGATCGCGATTTGCACGCTCGTTTTTACAGCTAACATGTGAAATGCGCCTCCATCTGAGATCTTCCGGGAGCACAATGACGTGGGTTCTTCAGGAAAAGCATAAAGAAAGGTATCTTTCAAAGCCGGCAATGCATCGGCCATTCTGCGGGTGTTAAAAATGTTCATAGGTGACGGTGACATTTATCATTTAGATGGCCCGTCTGTTTGCTAAGCTAAATATAACAAAAAAGATGTTGGGTTGTAACAACAGCAGCCAAAACCATGGGGTTGTAAATACTATGTTATGTGTTCGCCTGCTTAAGTTATATCGCGCTATAGCATTGATGACTAGGCGTTAAATCTAAGTCATCGAACCTTACCTTTAAGGTACCCTCAAGATAACAAGCATTTTTTCTCACAATCAGACAGTTTAAAGACATATTTGACCGATGCCCCAGTGACAGGATTCGCGTGCGATAAAGAAATTTGTTACAGCGCATGACATCTTGGACGCTG
The DNA here is from genome assembly GCA_018245575.1 of Jemadia suekentonmiller. NCBI lineage: Eukaryota > Metazoa > Arthropoda > Insecta > Lepidoptera > Hesperiidae > Jemadia > Jemadia suekentonmiller. Next base: position 4,072 of record DWDU01003522.1, read on the forward strand.
ATAACTAAGTTTAGAGACGTACAAGAGAGGATGCGTGCCGAAGATCCCAATTCAACACCTACGGATTAGGAGAGTCAAAAATAACCCATTAAGCTATTTATCACTTTAACTCAAATTCACTGTGAAATTATATGATCGTTGTTGTTTATAAACACTGATTTTTGTTGGGGCGATTTAACAGATAACCAGTTATCGAGTCATTGTATCGTGTCACAAAACTATGGGAACACCCAAGGCATCAGCGTGTCGAACTGTTAAACGCCGCGTTCAGCTCGCGTGACAGTCACGGGGCTGTACTATCGTCGGTCACAGAAATCTCACATTCGTCTCGGAAACAGCTCTGGGACGCACGAGAGTCTGTTCTTATTGCCTTGTAACTTTTTTATCCAGTACCCAAAAACAAATTTCCCCTTGCTTTTTTCCCCTCGAATTTAATCTTCGATTGCTCAAGAGTTTTATCTCTTGGCTTGGGAAATTGAACCTTTTGATATGGGAGATCGGTTCGCACGGTGACGATATTTGATTTGTTTATTGATCTGATTTCTGAGTAGGTAGATATCGTTTTATTCCCCCTCGTTTTCCTCTACCCCAATATGTAAACCACAGAACCGTAGAAAAATAAGCCCAAAATAAAATTATGAAGAACGAGTGTGAAGCGAAGAATTTCTGACATCGTTCCTGTCTATATTGGAAGCTGTTAGTTTTCCTAGGCTCACTCCCTATTCTATAGTGGGACGCAAACGTAACTAGTGAAACGTGGAAGTGTACTGCACTTCATTGTCTACCTCTTCGGGGATTATAGACGTGACATATGTTAATCCTTTTTAGTCGTCCTACGTCATGATCAGACTATTAAGTCCACTGCTGAACTTAGACCTCTCTTAATAGCACTTTATAAACTTAGTACCTAATCACGGACAGTGATTTTGTGCATATCTTCACATCAACTAGCTAAAAGACATCCTACGTTACGTTCTACGTCAAACACACCACAATCAAACCCGGTGTAACTTTACGGAACTGGCCCGTCATATTCTTGATGCGTCTTGACAAGTATTAATTGTCGACCAATGGCGCGCGAGCGATGTAATGGACTACTTCCTGCCCCCGAGACCTACATCCGGCGTCTAATTTACTTTTTAATTCATTGCATTATTTCGTGCCGAGATGAACACTAAAACCTCAATAATGCATTGACAATGGGATTTGCTTTTTTTATTTTATTTGTATATTCATTCATGGTCATCACAACCCTGGCCTACTCTACAGCTAGACGAAGGACTTCTCAAAAGAGGTTCTGCCAATAATCCCCACAGTGGGCATGCGAGTTGGGGATCATTAGCGATTAGACACATTTATTGGCTATTATATTCTCAATCTCAAGACTTGACCAGTCACAAAGTTCCGGCATCTTGTCCCGACTCTCCCAAGCCAACGATCCTTTCACCTTTTACAATCGTGAACTAATTAGGCGTGAACTGCGTTCGCTCTGTAGGGCCGGAAGTGTCCAATCTGTCCTCGAGCACGATGTACAAAGGTCGAGATGCTATGTTGATATCTCGCAAAGATTACGTGCAATTCAAGCTTTTTGGATCACTGCCTTTTTACATGTTAGGTTAGATGAAAGAATCTAGTGCATTATCGTATCCTTACAAAAATATATCCAGTATTATTTCTATTTGAGATTGTGTAATATAGTGATATAGTGGCTGCCTCGTTGGTCGTGTTGGTTGCAAGTGCGACTGCCGATCGGGTGGTCCTGGGTTCGATTCTCGTATCGGGCACTACTAACATTTTCTAATTTAGATTTTCTAGTAGTGGCTCGGAGTCTGGATATGTGCCCGGTGCATGGCAATAGGCTCACCACCTATATCATAGTGGTACGTAAACGTAACTGGTGAAACGTGGCAGTGTTCTACATTCCTCTGCCTGCCTCTTCGGGGATTACAGGCGTGATGTTACGTTTAATATAGTTATATTATATATTCAAGTAGTCACTCATTTGTGTTTTTTTTAATAAAGCAAGGTTTCATAGAAAGGATATGGGATTAGGAGAGATATTTGACTCGGTTTAAGTCATTTATTAAATGACCTCCGAATTCGCACTACATGTTTTTGTATCTTTTATTTAAGTTTACGAATTATTTAAGGTAGTGTTTTATTATTTTTAATTTAAATATATTATTTGACTGCCTCGTTGGTTCTGTTGGTGGCAAGCGCGAACGCCGATCGTGGATTCAAATCCAGTGACAGTAGTGATAGTTTGGATATGTGCCCGGTGTATGACAATAGACTCACCACCTATTACAAAGCGGGACGTAAGCGTAATTGGGGAAAAATATACTACACTGCTCTGCTTACCTTTTCGGGGATTACAGGCGTGACGCTAGGTTTTTATTTCATACCAATCCAGTTCTTTATGAATATGGTAACTGCAACGTATTGACTTTATTTAAAGAATTTTAAACAGGACTACCTACAATCTGGTTAGAATTACATTCATCATGTTACGTTTGTTGACGAATGCATAATTCGTACATTCGACCACACACGGCGTCACATGTGGGCAACGTGACACTGCGTGTCATTGTTGTGCCCTATTTGGACGCACCTTCGGGATTCATGTTCAGTATGCACTCTATAGGTGTTATAATACCTATTTACTAATATGTAATCATTATGTGTGTGTGTGTGTGCTTATCAATAAATAGAAGTAACTTTTTTTTTAATCAACCAATATTTTGGTAAAAATTTATTAATTTCTCTTACATTTCAATTTAATCACGCCTGTATTTCAGAGGGGTTCAGTACACTCCCCTGCTTCTTAAATTATTTTGCACGTCCAGTAGAAGCCCATAGAATTAAAGGTAGAGAGAGCCGGAAGAAGAGGGATAAGCCCATATTACAATTATCTATATTTAAAAACGATACACGATCTATATTTTGATACGCGCACGGCCCTCTGATCTCAAACTACGCAAAGCCTTTGTTATGGTAACCAGACTGTTGATAAATTATATACTCATAATTTCTAAATATATGCTTTGCATACGAACAGATAATTTTGCACTCAGGCACAACTGCACACAATACTTTCTAAACGAAGTCCTAAAAGGGAAATAAAAAATAGGGGGTTAATGATACATAATCAGCCTGTCTGAGTCCACTGCTGGACTTAAGCGGCCATTGAGGTGTTTTTGCCCATAATCCATGCGTGGACATGCGGGTTGGTGACAATGGTGATTATTAATTAGAATTCTTCGCGAATGAAGCCGCGCCGTTTACCTTGGGTAGACGATGGAGGAGTAAGCACAAGCTCTCTTCTAACTTTATTTGGTATAAGATGACCGCGTATAGATATTCATATATTATTATTATTCTAATATATGAATAGGTGTCAATCTATGAATCATATAGAATCGTTTATCGAACTCTAAATCATTCAACAGATTCATAATATTTTATTAATCAATATTTTAGTAATAGCGTTACTTAGTTTAATATTCATTGCATATCTAATATTGATAGAATATTTAATATTAGAAGAGTAATGAGTGCGTCTTGTGTTAACAGCGATAATGTTGCTTGGAAAATTAAATAAAAGAGTGTTTAATTTACATCTAAAATGTATTACATTATTCATAAACTCTTAATAGTATGTTAGAATATTGTGTTTTGTTTCGTTCCCTCTGAGCCGTTTTTAGCATTCCTATCTTTTTAAGATCGTTTCAGAGGAAGGCTTATATTATAACAAGACACTATCATATATCACAAAATATGTTCTATAGTAACGCTAGATTGACCGCTCACTTGGCTTCAAGATATCTCTTTCGTACAGCGTCTAAATATTATGTGAACGAATAGCAAGTAATATTACTGCACAAATAACGACGTCAGATAAATATTATAGTATAGCTACCACCTGTGACGACCTTTATACGGTCGTTGGGCAACTAAGAAATAACGGGAACGTACTCTTACTTCGGCTGAGCTAGGCGTCTTTTGCGAGACTTGTCCTCTGATACTATGGAATTTGAATGCCAGTATTACGTAACATCACGCATGTAATCTCCGAAGACCTAGACAGAGAAGTGTTGCGCATTCATACGTTTCACCAGTATGGTGAGAATATTGCCATACACCGGGCACATATCCAGACTCCAAGCTACTATTAAAAAATCAAAGTTAGATATATCCGATAGCGCTCGATCTGGGATTTGAACCCAGGACCTTCCGATCGGCATTCGCGTTTGTAACCAACACGACTAACAAGGCAGTCAGGGTGCCAGTATTAATACAAGTATTACAACTTGAAATTCTCAGTAGTCGCATGAAGTTGAGATTTGTGCCCAACGTATGGCAGTAACCTCACCCACAAAAATATAACAATTGATGAAAAGTGGGAGTACTACATCACCGCTTATCCTTTCGAGGATATACAGAGTAAGAGTGTAAGGGTGTCACGTGGCAGTGACGCGGGTTGGTGGTGGCAGTACTGCGATCAGTGTCCGCGACGCCGCTTATCGCAGTTGCAACACCGCGCGTTTCCGCCTCCACTCCCGTTACGATAACAGTACACGCGTTGCCCGCTCGTGGCCATCCGGGCAACGCCAGCGAACATTGTATGCACACATGATTATTACCATTTATATTACTGTGTCACCATTTCGTTTCCCTTCGTAAGGCAAAGAACATATCTATGCTTACAAACCTGACGTCTTTCTATATTCATCGCTTTCTTCATATGCCGTATATCAGATGCCGGTTTTGGTCACTTTTGACAAGAACTATACCATTACGGAAACACTGAAGAGATCAAAGCATTATGGCAATTATTAACAAATGATAAAAATTAATGAGAACTTGGCAGACAGTAATACATTTTAAAAAACCAGTAGAAATAACGTATACCTACAGCAGTAGCACATATTGCGCACAGAATTATTTAATGACAGTTATATCTGTCAAACGTCAACACCAATAACAATTCATGTGACGTTATATTTTGCGTTTAGAAACTAGACTTAATACTTGACATAAGACCAACCGTTCCAAATTTAAGTATTCCTATGTGCTTCCGTTTCCATATTTAATTTTGTTTATAATAACCGTCATTAATATATATTCGCCACTGTGCTCAGTCATTCTGCTATCAATGTTAGATATCTTATCGACATGTCGCAATAAGTGTACTACTAGGAACATTGCACTGTCAACATTGTTATGTTGGCTATGCACAATCCGTAACATTTTTTTGCATTGTTACTTATTTATAATAATTAACATAATGTATCATCATCAATAACCATTTTCAACCTTGCACTGTTAGGGAATGAACTTTTTACAAAATGAGAAGGTTTTAAGTAGTCTATCTCAGTAAGTGGCACTAAAGGAACACATCGTAAATAATGCTGCATATTATTATGCTAATACTCCACAATAAATTTCAGATTCTTACTTCGCCGATGTGACAGACTAATAATGGCCTTAACCCATTCTTATTCTGAGTGAAGACCCCTGACCGACAAATGAACGATAAAATGGTTAACGTTATAAATGCCAAATTTCGAATTATATTAGGTCAGTTACGTATTTATGTTTATATTGATGAACCGATTCTGATGGAATTCGTTATAAAAACAGGTCAAATTTTATGACAAGGCATGCCCGTGCCTTTAAAATACAGCATTATATAAAATATCGGTTTAAAATTTACCCTTAAAAGTGAAATAAAACGTGAAAGATTGTAGGAAAATTAATTAGATTTGCGATCTAACGACCAGTTTAGTCATAAATATCTCAGTCATGAATAACTTTGAATATATAGAACGTCATTAAAGTAGATCGAAGTCTCGGAACTATTTTGTAATCACTCGTTCTAAACATTTAGCTCATTGGCTAGCGCGCTAATAGAACTGCGATGCGAATTCGATTCACGGTTGAAGTAAATACATATTATATCAACGCTTTATAATATCTATTCTGGGTACTAGCGTTTATGTGTACTATGCGTGCATTGTGTGCCACTACACAATTATAATTAATAATAGGCGTGTGCGCGTCGAACATTTTTTTCGTGAGTTTTCGGCGTTTTAGCGACTTTATCATAGACAAACAAGTAAAATATTTATTCGTTTGTTCATATAAATATATTTCAATAAAGCTTACGATGTAGAGAGAGCTTATGATAACGATTTTTAACAATTGGAAAATATGGAAAAAGATAGGTTTGTTGCTATGTGTAGAAACTGCAATTGTTCATTTCGCCATTTCATTGTGTTCTGTACTGCAATGCGTTATTATGGTATATAACAATAATCACATTTGTATGGACATTTAAGGAAGTACGTCATTCAATGGCTTTGTTATCGAGTTAAGACCATTACAGTTGTCTACCATATTGAAATGGAAAAAGAAAAAGATTTTGCGGATTAGTCATGAGAATTGGTATGTTCATTACGCCATGTGAGGTCGAATGGAATGTCTGTGTGATTATAGTAATAATTACTTCGCCCATATATAAAAAAACAAACATGGAGATCCAGGCACAGGTACTGAAATTCATAATTCAGATGGTAGGTCATCGAGCCTTTAAACAACACCATTAGGCACTAATTTTTCCCGGTTTTTAGCAACTGTAAAGAATAAATAAACGTAAGAAAAAAGGACGGATAAATTTTCTGTGATCATTAAGCTCTTTAACATTAATTGTAAATAACCATCGGTTATTAAATAACTTCCATTCTGCTATTGGCAATATAGTTAAAATCACCGTCAATTAAATACCTAGCTTTACGATCAGAAAATATCATGGCGGTACTAATGAATTACTCATTTAATATAACTTTTTATTACTCACAATTCGATCGATTCTGATCAGACAGGTACGATAAGGGAAATGATACACCGAGTTCGAAGAAACGACGCAAATAAGGCTTGTGTACACTGGCGTATTAGCGTCCTTTCAAACAGACCGGGTCGATGAGCAGATTTTAATCGTATTTCAAATAAACTTTAACACATTTCAATAAAGTGTATTTCATTGCAAGGCGAGCAAGCTTGTAAAATATATTTCATTCAAATATGTTAAAGTTCTATTGTGAATATAATTGAAATCTGCTCTGCTCTCCGTGTCAGTCTATTTGAAAGGACCCTTATACTCAAATATTGTATCATTCATTCATACAAAGGAATTGTTCAATACGCACAGTTTCCTTATGAAGGGATACATTTTTATCCTTATAAGGAGAAATAGATTTTTTTACTTGAATCATACCATGTATTAAGTTCCTTGTTGTCACAACTGCCAGGTATTTAACAAGAACAATTTTTATATATCTATAGTATTTTATTTTATTTTATTTTATTTCATAGGTTCACAGAACTGGACTTACACGGACGAATAACTAATTGTAAACATGTCTAAATAACTGGTACTTATGTGTAAAATCCTT
>DWDU01003523.1:0-11524 GCA_018245575.1 Jemadia suekentonmiller
GTAAACGTAACTGGTGAAACGTGGGAATGTTCTACATTCCTCTGCCTACCTCTTCGGGGATTACAGGCGTGATGTTATGTAATTACTGAACTAAAGTTTCCCAATAATAACGACAAATATGATGGAAAATTGTCGAAGACAATAATATTAGATACATCAGCGATGCCGAGAGGCCGCAGAGCATACCGCATACTGCAGTATGAGCGCAGTGTGACATTCGAGCCGCGCTATACGAAATCTCCGTAATCCGCAACCGTCTCCAAGCGTAAGCTGCATGAATGAACTATTGAAAACCGGTTACACAGATTAGTTTGTGGCCACGAAATGTGAATCTTGTTCGTGACTAACAACTGACCATTTCAACATGGATTATTGTGAAATGCCTTTAGTCTTCCGTGTTTTGTTCAATCAACTCACAAGCTGGAGGTAGTAGGTTTGATGCCCGCCGAGACATATCTATATTTTATCTTAATCGCCAATGTAACAATAACACATCATAAAAATAATATTAACAGTTCGTACGACAGAAATAAATATCGGTGAATGGAAAAACGTAATCCTTGGCACAAATATGGATGTTTTTATGAATGAGCTATATATTTAAAAATATGATATGCAGATGTTGCCAACATCTTCACTTCAGTAACGTGGTAGTAGCTAATGAATATTTTTAATCCTGAACTCAATCTACAATTTCAAACATTAGGAACGAAAGATCGAAATTATGTTATATTTTTACTTTTCCTTTTTCTTCCTAGTTGTTATCACATTTTATTTTAGGTCGGCCTAAAATTACTAGGAAATAACTTTGTACCTCTCGCGCTCAGTAAACATTTAGTTACTGTAAAATATGACTTACTACAATAATAATGACATCCGCAAATACCTACACTAATACTAACTTCGGCACACTAAATGTAGCTCGGTCCGCTGCACAGACTGCGACCGCCCGACAGGGACCCGACACCGGCGGATGGCAATCCGTCACTGTCGGCGTTTGATATATAGGATGCATTGCTATTACACGACCCACCGACGTACATCAATATGATATATTACATCGTAAACGCCGCATTACCACTCCATGCATCACATGCTTCTTCTGCGAGCTGGACTGTTAGGAACGTAATTGGATTTTTTAATGAGCCACTGTTACGCTCGGTGCATTAATAAAAGACACTGATTTCTTTCCATGCATGGCAAAGCAAAGAACGAGTGTTGGCGTGTATGCAGTGATACTGGCTTAACAGACACCAGCATATCGATTCCGCCTGAACAGTGGCCCAACATTCCTAAGCAGGCGCAATCCGTCAGCGTCGCCGGCTGATGAATCGGCCTATTCTGCGTATTAGCGCTGCGGTCACTACCTCCTGTTTATACATCAACACGCTGGCTCATACTTCACACCGTAACAGTTATTACCAATAATGTTATACATTTTAAGAAAGTAAAAGTGTAAATTTATATTTAGTTCGTATCCGTGACAGATGTATATCAATACGCACACTAGGTATAAGACGATGAGGCATAAGATGTGATGAAACATCAAATTAACTTTATACTGCACACTGCTCAACCCTTGCCATCCTCTTCAAAACGGAACAAAGCAAACAAATAACAGCTACTCTGCTACGTAAGTCTGCCTTACCTACCAAGTGAAGTAAATCGGAATACGTACTGTCCAAAAACGATGACGAAATCCTTCAAAACTGAATAAATTTATCGAAGCAATTTATCGAACCAATAGGCTCACCACTTATTCCATAGTGGGACGTAAACGTAACTTGTGATACGTGGGATTGCTCTACATTCCTCTGCCTACCTTTTCGGCGATTAAAACGTAACATCACGTCTGTAATCCCCGAAGAGGTAGGCAGAGGAGTGTAGAACACTCCCACGTTTCACCAGTTATATTCTCAAATAACACTTTAAAAACAATTAAACACATTACGCTTATAAGCAATTTATGTAGCTGGCAACGTAACACGTAAATTCACCCGTATAATTGTCGAAGAGATAGGCAGAGGCGTACAGTACATTCCTACGGTTCCACCAGTTGCATTTATGTCCCACACTGGAATAAGTGGTAAGCCTATTGCCATTTTGCTATACGCCGGGCACCAACTCCGAGGCAACACTAGAAATTTTCAGTAGTAAATGTAAGTTAGAAGAAATGAATTGTACCCAATCCTTGAATCGAACCCACGACTTCTCGATTAACTGTCCCTCTTGCATCCACTCGACGAACGAGGTAGATGAAAGGCAACGGTATTTATTACAGGCAACGATACTTAGTTGTTATACTAAATATCCCCTCTCTATATTTCTTTGTGACTGAATGGCGTCATATTGTTTTAAAATAGACTTATGTTTTCTCTTTGTTTGCGATTTAATAAGCTTTAATGTTTTGTTTAGTCCAGTGTTATAAATAATTAATTACCCGTTGCATATTGCATGGCATTTGAACAATGTCTATATAAGTCACGCGTAGTATATAATGTATATGTATATATATTATTTATTACGACTAGTGGCCGTGGTGTGTATGAATCACTAATTTTACATTGACTATATGTTTGTAAGTTGTTAATATTTTTTATTTTTATTTGCACTATGAAAGGCGTGCATTACTAACAATAAAACTATTCAAAAGTTGGTAAAATTTAAGAATTTTCTAGAACAAATATATATGTTATTATGACGTACAAGTAACAGCAGAACTTTGTCCAGATGTAGCATGGAGTACTTTGTAGTCTTGAGTGCAGGTCATCTCAATATACACCTAAACTGTACCAGAAGCATTAAGTAGATCTTAACGTCTAAGGCTATCGTGAACGTTGGCGTTCTACGATATATGCGACATTTCGCGTCGTGTTTTATATCGATGATTATTTTTATTACAACATTTTCCCGTTGGCTATCATTCGGTTCTCTCAGCCATTTCATTTTGAATACACTATAAAGTATAGTTTATTGCAGGCACAGAGAAGGCTGTAAAAGTATTTTAAAGTTTAACACAAAATATATCAATGAATGATTACACTGGACAATATAAACGTTGTGTAATATATGATTATATGTTTAGGCGAATCACAATGTGGCTGTTAAGATGTTTTACAAGGACATCTGGAGGGAACTAGATGGATTTATTAGAATATTAGGAGACTTTAGTTTTAGTGTTGTACCCCGTTGCGACAATATTTATTGAGGAGCGGATTGCAATAAGGTCTGATTTTGCAATCACTAAGAATTTAGACAGAAATTATGAAGCGTACTTACTCTTCGTTCGAATTTGACTCAACACTTGCTAAGTGCAGGCTTAGCTTAACCTTTGACATCGCATCTATAGATATGAAATTTTAATACATATATAAACTTCTCTACCCTATTTTTATTTGGCACATCTTTTGACATTTCTTCCGTTTTCGTCCCGAATACCAATTACATTTGAACCTCAGCGTACTCAGAATACTCTTTAATATATACATAAATACACATACTACAGTAAAGAATTATGAAGCTTATTCCCGTTCAATCTTTATTTTGATTTTTTACTGTTATTGTAAAATCGTCAGAGGGGGCCTTTAAATAATTAAACTGCTTACTCTGGAACACTTATATTTTACCAAGTAATTACAATACAGGCGATTACAATCCGATCACACCAACCGTCAGTGCTAGAATGCCCTATTGCCGTTACCAACTGTCACATCAAAATCGATTCCACTATATGAATAATTTAATGTATTGATTACAGTATAAACTAATCGATTATTGTTCGAATACATTTTTAAAATCTGTAGATTAATTAAAATAATCTTCCGTTTTAATCCCCGAAATACGTATTTGCTAACAGTCGGCCATCCTGTCCACGGAATGTCCCTATTCCGGGTCCGGCCATTTGACCACTTGAATGTCCCCATGCACACAAGACGTTATCTGCATTCTCGTCATATGTTGAGATACAGTATCTTGACATAAGTTATTATTAAAATCACTGAGTGAAGAAAAAAGAGAAAAAAAATATTATCAATTTAGTACTTATTTTAGATATTCATTTGACGCTATTTAGATATGACAAGGATACAAGTCAACACCTTGTATACATTCACATACTTGGCTTTAATTATGTAACATGTATATTATATCAATTTCTGCCATTACTTGATAACATATTACATTAATTAATATATTGTATGTAAAATTAACTTATTTATTACTGTATAAGTTTGTAATAAATAACATGAATTTCATAAATTTCATAATCGTTTAAGTATAACAAATTTGATTAAGTTAAATATTGTGTAAATATAATAATTTATTTGACTGTTTATCTCAATAAGCAGGTTCCTTAGTACTTTTATACCAAAATACATGTTATACTATTTTAATGGTAGATAGTCATTAATCAACACATATGTCCCTATCCATAATACACTAACGTTGTTACTTATTTACATACTGGTATCCTAGGAAGAATAAAAGCTTAAGCAAAACATTTATGTTAGATAAATGTATGATGAGCATATTAATAAGTACATTAAATAGAATAATGCTTAATGATAGTATAATCTTTTTAAATTATTATTAGTTACCTACTAAACTAACATATAATTGTGACGTAGGTATAGACATTAAATATCTAAATTCATTCATACAACAAAGTTCCTTAATCAATTTTCTAGTGTCAATATGTGATGATTGTTAATCCGCCTTTTCTTCAGCCAGTATGTATACACCACATAATGATGCAAATTCGCTTTTGCTGCAGCCTAAATGTCCAATTTTATAGTGAACCTGTAAATTAATTTCAATGTGAGTATAAATTACACTTTTTTTAAAATTACTGAAGTATTTACCTTCATTTTAGTTAATTTAAATGGACATTGGTAAACAAGACTGTTATTTTACTAGACATAGACTAATCTGTTATGTACAGCTTTATTGCTGGAATACAATTTGTAATTAACAATTTCATACATTGGTTTAACAATAATTTAACTTTAAAAATATCTTTATAACTTGTTATAACTTTTATAACTTATATAATAGAACTTTTATAACTTTTATAATATCAATTTAGCATATTATATGTAAAACCAGGTTAAATCTGGCATCCTTTGCGACAGCTGCAAGTACCACTTTTATACTTATAACTTTTTATGATATCAATTTAGTATATTATATATAGAACCAGGTTAATTCCGGCATCCTTTGCGAAAGCTGCAAGCACCGCTTTTAACTTATAACTTTTATAATAACAATTTAGCATACTATATATAGAACCATGTTAATTCCGGCATCCTTTGCAAAAGCTGCAAGTACCGCTTTTAACTTATAACTTTTATGATATAATTTAGCATATTATATATAGAACCAGGTTAATTCCGGCATCCTTTGCGACAGCTGCAAGTACCGCTTTTACCTTGGCATTATTTCTTAGTGAGTACCGCTTGTACTTCGGCATCCTACACCGGTATCAGTCAGTAAGTACCGCTTAAATATCGGCATCCTTCACTGTCCTGAGACCATTAGTGGTGCGTACCGCTTGTACTTCGGCATCCTTCACTTTCATGATAGTTTAGGGTAAAGTGCCATGATATAATTACCATAATGTTTTTGTTCATCAGGTTATGTTGGTTTTATGCTATCTCTGCAATTAGAGGAAGACGGAAAGGAGGGAAATGGAAAGGAGATTTGAATTGCCTTTATATGATATAATACCTTCGCATGTAATCTTCGAAAACTGTAATTTAATGCCTATTGTGTTTATATACATTATAGATATATAAGTATATAAATAAGTAAATGAATGTTAAATGAGAATAACCAAGTCTAATCAACCATAAACTAATTATTGCGCTTAGCATAGTTACCGCAAAAGGTAAGGTTAGTTTTAGTCTACGTTTTCACTTTCTTTACTAAGTACCTCATCATCTTTATCCGAATCACATTGGAAACTAAACGTTATCCATCTTTTTAGTTGGTCAGATGGATAAATGCTTTTATATTTTCGTTTAGAGTGTCCGTCTATGCTACAAATTTCGTATCGGTCATTATCTAGGACGGCAGTTATTCTAAAGGGGCCGCGAAATTTAGGACGTAGCTTCTTGCTTTTACCATCAGCAGGATTATGATGGTTTGGAATCATAACCAAATCCCCGATTTCATAGAATTTAGTAGGAGCTCTAGTATTATCAAAATATTTCTTCATATAGTCCTGACTCCTTTTAGTAGTCTCCTGTACTTTTCCTCTCACTTCTTCTCGGAAAGATTCATTACTTCCATTACATACCAGTTCATTTTCATTTAATGCATTTATAATATGACCTTCACTACTGTTGATGGTACGAAACCCAAAAACTACTTCAGCTGGGCTCTTACCCGTGCTTCTATTTTTCGTGTTGTTCAGGCTCCATTGCACACGTCCAACATTCTCGTCCCACGTACGCTCGTCCATCCCGTGGTTAGTTGCTGCTAGTGATTCTAGTATAGTGCGGTTGTATCTCTCAATCTGCCCATTGGCTCGAGGTGTTGCAACCGCATTGAGAACATGCTTTACGCCTATGCTGACAATAAATTTCTTGAAACTAGCCGAGGTGAAGCTTGTTCCACGATCCGAAATTATAATCTTCGGTACACCAATAGTATTGAAAATATCTTGCAGTACATTAATGGTGGTCTTGGACTTAATATTTCGTACGGGTTTTACAAAAATGAATTTACTAAAGCCATCTATCACCCCCAGAATGTATGAATTTCCCTTCTTACTCCTAATAAAGGGACCCAAATGGTCTATATGTAGTGTATGGAATGGGGTATCCCCTTTGGGAATTGGATGCAAATACCCAGTTGCTTTAGCTGTAGAACCCTTATTATATGCACAGTTCAGACATGATGAAACGTACTTACGGATGAATTTGTTCATTTTCGGGAACCAATAGTCTTGTTTAATTTTGTTTAAAGTTTTATCATAAGCAAAATGCCCACTTTCATCATGATTCAACTGGCATATACGCCAACGAGCTCCCTTGGGAACCACCCATTTCAGCTGATCTCCCACTCGCCTATAAATTTTGTCAGCTCTAACCGCGTAATTTGTCACAATATCCTTAACATTACCCTCATCGCAATCTAAAATAACTTTAATTCTTTTTAATTCAGGGTCCGTCATTTGTACCGTGTGTAACCAATCATTCACCTCTACATTCATAATTTCAAACTCTCGACACTCTGACAAGTCATTTACTTCATCTACATTTATAGCATTCCTACTGAGTGCATCAGCGTGTTTCATTTGATCTCCGGGACGATATTCTATGCTGAAATCGTATTCTTGAAGCAGCAACCACCATCTTGCAATTCTTGGGACTAGGTCTCTTTTGGTTAGAGTAGTCTTCAATGCATTACAGTCCGTGTATACTTTAAAACTGATTCCAATGAGATAAGTGCGAAACCGTTTTAGTGAGCTCACGACAGCAAGAGTCTCAAGCTCGTAGGAGTGAAGGAACTCCTCGTCTTTTGTCGTCTGCTTACTGAAATATGCTACGGGTCTTGCCGCCAATTTTTCTTCAGCACGTTGAAGTAATATTCCACCAAAACCCAGTTTACTTGCATCACAATGGACCTCCGTTAAATATTCTGGATCATATAATGCCAGTAACGGTCTCTGTGTTAAATGAATTTTGATTTGTTTGTAAGCATTTTCCTGATCTTCGCCCCACTTCCATGGTATATTAGATTTAGTCAAAATAGTCAGTGGCTTAGCAATACTAGCAAAATTGGGGATGAATCTCCGGAAAAAGCTAGCTAAACCTACAAACTGCCTAACTTGATGAACAGTAGTGGGAGTGGGGAATGAAGCTACTGCTTCTGTCTTTCTCTGACCTGGTCTTAAACCCTCTCTAGAAACTTCAAATCCTAAGTAATCTAAAGTATTTTCATAGAAATAACACTTTTTTAAGTTTAATGTTAAACCAGCTTGTCGTAATGCCTCAAGAATTTTTGTTAATTTATCAAGACCATCTTCAATTGTTGTAGCAGGTGATAAAATATCGTCCATATATGGCATTGCAAGTTCATACCTATCCTTTCCTAACGTTTTATTAATCATATGTTGGAAGACGGCCGGGGCATTTACAAGACCAAACGGCATCCGCGTGTATTCATAATGTCCGTCAGGTGTTATGAATGCCGTAAGATGTCTAGAACCCTCGGCCATTGGAATCTGGTAGTATCCAGATTTTAAATCTAAGCTGGTAAAATACCGCTTGCCGCTTAAACGGTCGAGTTGGTCATCAATTACCGGCATTGGATAGGAGTCTTTTATGGTTTTCCTATTCAAAGATCGGTAATCTATGCATAAACGATAGTCATTATCTTTCTTTTTTACTAAGACAATGGGACTCGCATATGCTGAGTTTGATTCTTGAACAATTTTATTTTCTAGCAACTCATTGACAAGTCTCCTGACTATCTCGCGTTCTTTATAGGACAAGCGATATGGCTTATAAGAAACAGGATTGTCATCGTTCAACTTAATATGCATTTCTGAGACATTAGTTACACCTAATTCACTGGCATCAAGCGCAAAACAGTCCCGATATGTGTTTAAAAGGGTAAGCAGTCGATCAATCTGACTTTTACTAATATCTGGCCCTACATTCATCATATCAGCGGTAATAACGACTTTGCTCGAAACATCCACAGAGTCGTTGAGTCGCACATGATTAATTTCAAATTCATCAGGTATATAAGGGTATAAATCTCCTGCTATAGGTAGGAAAAGGGCACGGGCTAGAAGTTTATTTTTCTCTAGAAAAACTTTGCCACCGGATATATTGATCGCTATAATAGTCCCTAACCCCTGATTAAGATAATATACTCCTTGTAAAATTATATGCTCATCATTTGCTCTCAAGGAAGTGCTACCTGGTATGTAAATATATCCAGTTTCAGCTTTATCTGAATGTATGGGTACGGACTGAATCCCAGTCAATTCTTTAGAAGTACTCGCGAATATTTTAACTTTACCTATCTCTGATTTTTCCGAATACAAGACCAAGTTTTTATTAGTTTTATGTACAATTACGTCAGAGAGTTCTGTTAAATTTTGCCCAATTAAAATGTCAGTACTTAGATATTGATCTGGTACTATAAAAGCTTTAATTTCTGACTGCACGAAATCAATATTTACGTCTATAATTACGTAGCCTATTGGATTAATTGCGCCAAAAGCAAATCCCTTCATAACAGGCAAATTGTCGATGTGAATCTGAGTATTTAATTTATCTACGGTACTTTTGGTAATAATCGTACATTGACTTCCAAAATCTATAAATGCAGTACAGCTAATTTCATTTACCTTTATAGTTTTATGGTATATATTTAATAACCTACCTTGAGCTGTAATTTGTTGAACCTCCTTATAAATATTATAATCCGCAGTATTTTTGTCTGGCATCGAATCTCGTTTACAATATTCGGCTAAGTGTCCAATACGTTGACATTTTAAACATTTTTGTAAAGGTTTTGGGCACTTTGGTACAGTATGTCCTATTTCCGAACAATTAAAACATTTGATAATCCGACCTGTATTCGGTTTTGACAATTTATCAGTAAATTTACTTATTTTACTAGAGGTAAAAGGTTTTTTGTTTTCTATTGTTGCCCTCATATTTTTAACTGTAATACTTCTTAAATACCGCAATAATTGACTAGGACGCTTAAAGTTTGATCCTTGAGCATTGAGCCGAATATTGTGGTCATAAATGCCGTGAATGATACAATCCACCGCATCTTTTCCTTTTATATGACAACGGTTTATCAATTTAGCCTTTTCATAAAAGTACTCCTCTAATGTTTCATCTCTTCTACTTCGCCTATTTAACATTTCAGTTAATTTATCTGCGTAATTCCTATCGTCCGGAAAGCACTTCAATAGTTTCCTTTGCCAATCTTTCCAACTCAAATCAATGGAGGTAAGGCCCTCATACCATTTTCGCGCCAGCCCTGACAACTTAGGTAAAGCATGATAAATAGTCTGTTTATCTGTCCACCCGTACATACTAGCTGCCTCATTAACTTTTCTAAGCCAAGCCTTTGTACTTTGTGATTTTTGGCTAGGATCAAACTGAGGTACGACTTCTTGAGCACCATGCGAGTCGGAACCTCTATTGTTTATTGCATTTATGAGGTCCTTCATGAGATTATTGCTACGACTTCCAATCCGAGATCGTTTCTTAGGCGTACGTTTACTTCTGGATCTAGATCTACGATCACAGGAAGATGATGGACTTTCGCTTGAAGAAGAGTTGCTGTTAAACGACGTACTGTCAGTATTGTAAGATTCCCGGTGAGACGCTTTATGAGTATTCCTCCTGTTACCGTTATGCCGCGATTTATGTTTGGAGCGATCCCGGCAACGATTTTTCTTATGCGACTTCTTTCTTATAGGAGAAACACTTGTTTCACTTGAGTACCTACGTATAGACCTACTAGCCCTTCTACGCTTACGATGGTTTCTGGCATTACGTAAGGCCGGTGATAAATGCCTAGAATGTGATCTACAGCGTTTGTTGCTATTATTATTTGACCGTCTTGGGTTAAGAGCAGGTGTATGTCTACTCTGATCAGTATCTGACATAGTTCAGTCACTTTACGCAGGCAATAATAGGATATGAATAGTAGGGAATAGGCGAGAATAATAGCACCAATTAATAGGTATACCAATAAAGTCAATATAAAAACACAAATAACACCAATTCTTCAGTCTCAACATTAACAAAAATAATATCATAATATAAACTTCATAGTTCATAAATAGCATTAGTATTAAATGAGTATATTAAATAACGAAGTAAATTGACTATGTATAAAATTCAATCAAACGAATTTATATTATTGTTCAGTTTTGTTAAACAAGGTTATTTAACTTATTAAAACGTGTTAGGTAGGTAGCAAATATCATACATACTATAATATCATAGTACCCATAATCTCATCGCATTAGGGATGTTGACTGATACATTTACTTTTAATAATTTGGGAAAACGATTTGTCGGTGATAGACTATACAAAATTTATAAACATGAAATCACGTTAATTTTATTAAACGCATATTACAATTTGAGTAGTCACTTTGAATTTCAAAATTTGTTTGCATTAATAAAACACTCAGTATTTAAAGCACTAGTTATTTTTAGGTTATATGTTGAACAGTTTATATTTAACTACGGAAATAGTAAAATAAGCGTTACCTTGCTATTTTAAATAAATCCTTTGTAGCCTGTTCGTAAAAAGTTCATTAATATTTTCAATATTCATTTTGTAATAATAAAATTTTGACTTACCCACTTGTAGGCGTGGACGAGTCACAACATAAAACTCATATCCCACTTCTGAATTATTGTAGAATCGTCAGAGGGGGCCTTTAAATAATTAAACTACTTACTCTGGAACACTTATATTTTACCAAGTAATTACAATACAGGCGATTACAATCCGATCACACCAACCGTCAGTG
>DWDU01003524.1:0-11523 GCA_018245575.1 Jemadia suekentonmiller
CATAGCGAACTCAATTATTTGTAACAAATGTACCTGTGTTAATGTGAATAAAAGCTTTGATACGATCCCGTGGCATTCGTTGAACGCGTTCAAAAGACGATTTTTGTGTCAATCACCAAAGAGCTGGATTGAAAAACCGTTAACGTACAGGAAGCTTTTCCGGATGTTTTATTATTACGTCAACAGAATACAATAGCTGTCTATATGGAATAACTAATGAACATGGATAGTTTCGCACTTCTGTTGGGTAATATTCTCAAACAAAATACGTCCCGTAATCAAGACAAGGTAATCCGAATTATACCGTATCATACATATTCATAATGGTTAGCAGTGTTAGGTTCTACGTAAGTTTTAAATGTATCTAAATGTAATCTTTATTTAATGTTTAAATTATATGTACATTGTACATAAACTTAATGCTTCACAAAATATTTCAAAACATACATTTTACTTCACATAACGGCTTTTGAGATGTGTGACGTAATAGTCTACAGCGCCTTAAACGACGCGACGGTAACTGTTTTAGCGCGAATTCCATTCGCATTAATAATTCTTAGGAATTCATGTTTTTTATCATTACTTGTATATAGTTTGAAGGTTATTATAAACATAAACGTAACATCACGCCTGTAATTCCTAATGAGATAGGCTGAGGAACATAGTACACTCCCAGTTCAGAAGGTTGTTATCACTTAAAAATAACTCAAAATGTTATATAGGTACACTATTTTGATCTTTATTTCTTATTTAGAAAAATCTGGATTGTATGTTAACTGCATTCAATGTGGAGCGTTTTTCGTGTTTCTTATTTGGAATTATCTCGATTTTAAACATACTTGCTTGAAGAAATTATTATCAGACTTACTTTATAAACATTAAGTTCACTGATTATATTTAAGTGCGATTTAATTATCCTATTATATATATTTTTTCTATTTTTATAGACTTAACTTTTTGTGGATTGTTTTAAAACTCCTACTTGTTTCATTCCTATGTTGCTTAGTAAACCCGTACGTGCTCTATCTTCTACTATTGCATGTCAATGTTGTATCCTGATTTTCTTTCAATGTTATTTAGAAAGACGTTTGAAGTATATTATCCATTAATATTCGATTTATTTGCTACAATTGTACGTCTCAAGGTCACTTCTAAACGATTTTCCTCATGTTTGCCAGACATGACACAGGCTAGCAACGGTATGCGATATCAGGAAAAATACTCATGCAATCCGAGTAAGATCAGCAAATGGCGTTACGTTACGCGCCCCGCGTTTACGCGAACGCTTCGTATTCCCCTCACGTGTCCGTCTACGGTTCATATCTCCGACATTAATGCGTTTTCCATGCCCTCAGCAATTTAACCGCGAATACGTTAACGGCGGTCTCGATAATTCGCCCCTTTTCCGTTGGTACATTTTCGTTCATTATTGGATTTCTCTCGCTACTTCCACCAAGTATTGAAGTCTCGGGAAAGCTCTAATTTTAATTTCTTTTCCTTATGTTCAACTGTAATCTTTTTGTGTACGATGCGGAAATGGTGAAGACTAGAAAAGTTTCTTGCGATAGTAAAAATTATAAACAACTTTGGTATAAATAATTGTAAAGCTTGTAAAAGGAACTCTTAGAGAACAAAATCATTTGGCGGAAAATGTTATGGTCATACTTATTTTCACCGTTGGGTTAATGTTTGCATTATAGCTATATTTTAAGATGTTACATTTTACAACTTGATTAAGTAGCAATAGATTCGAAATTAGGATTGATCTTTAGTGTTTATTGCATCTATTTCTACCTATATACCTATATTTGACATGACTATAGTATGCACCTACGACATGCTCTATCCATCACCCAGGGTTGACTGGAAGAGAATGCCATTAGGCATTAAGTATGCCCTTGTATCCCTTGGTTAGAGATGTTACAAAAATAATAAATGAAAAAATAAATTAATGATTAACGGTAAGATTGAACCAGGAATCTATAGGACTTTTTTGTTGTAGTCGGTATTGTTGTTGCAGTTTTTTGATACCATATATTCTCTTGTGATTATTCACGTTAGATAGAATTGAAAAAAAGTTAATCATCTTTTATTCTCAATATCAATAAAGTGTCTTATCGTAAGTTGTTGATTAATACACTTAAAGTTCAACGCGTCCTATTTGCCAATGTAATAAGTGCTTTACAAGACTCCTTTTCGAATTTGTACTTTCTATATGTTATTTCTAAATTCCTGTTAGTCACTATCCTTGATATCGTCCGCGTTGTGATCTTTATAAATTCTATTCTACTATTAATGTGTTATAGCAATTTCAATCGTAATTTTTAAAAGCACCTGTATATCTCATGTCCTTTCGTAGTCTTCCTGATATTTCTATAGTCAAAAAATGACTAAATTATAGCAGAATAATTTTCATGTTAGGAACATTATTACAGCTTACAAATTAGTATTAAAACGTAATTTCACACCTGTAATTCTTGAAGAGATAGGCAGAGAAGTGTAGTACCTATTAGTATTAGATTAACTTAATATATGATTTATGCCAAAATGGTATGGATCTTGTAGTTGTTAAAGATATCTACCCAGTAGTGGGACATAAATGAGTTTCAAACATTGTTACTAAACGGAATTTCCGATAATATAGTCTTTAAAAGACGTTCATTCATTATTAGATTTAAGTCGCTCGACGATTCCATACACTTAAACGAATCAATCTTCTTTTATAGAAATTGAATCAGTTCAGTAATGCTCTAGGTACGTACGAATCATTTGCAGAATGAAATTACGATAAAACTTAGAAGAATATCAGCAGATCTACATTCATTTCTTGTCTCAAGCTGAAGATAAAGTTCTTCGTAATGATAAATGATCTGCTTTTTAAAAAGTTTAAGAGCGGTTACATTGTTAGGTAGGTAGATAATTTCAAGAAATGAAATTAAAAAAAAAATCACTTGTAACCTGTAATATAATATTGGTTTTCATTCAAATGGTATGTCACAGAAAGTGTGTTTGCGATCAGAACAAATGCAATTTCATGGTGCAAGGAGAGTGAAGATGCTAGAAGAGTGAAGATGCTCAATGGCATGCTATTGGAGAGGCCTATGTCCAGCAGTGGACTCACATTTAAATGTAACTATTGAGTAGCAAATCGTCATCATCACCATCAGTTTTTGGAGGTCCACTGCTGAACATAGTCTCCCCTGATCGGCGCCACTCTCTTAGCCTCTTAGGGGAGACTAGCAAATAAATAACTTAAATCTAAATACATATTTTCTACACCGCTTCGATGATACGACGAGCTGAGATGAAGATAAATTAATGACACCAACAGAAACCACATCATTTTCAAATTCCATTGCTTTTTTTTATTATTTGGTTGCAGTTCTGAATTACATCTTGAAATCATATTACAATAGGGCCTCCGAATTCATTTACTCAAAATCTCAAGAAATATATGTTTGGAGCGGAAGGCGGCAACCGTTCCGAGTATTTATGACGCTGTAATAATATATCTAGGGCGATATAAATCGTGGTCGCACTCGCGTTTTACCCCTCCTCCCCTGCGCCGCCCGCGTCTCGCGATGCGTAATGCTGTTTTTACATTCCTCTCATCAAATTAAGAGTCGGGCCCCGTAGAATATACGACGTAACAATCTCACTAAACATCACGTTTTTGCGAGGGCATGGACGGAAAATCTCTTATTATTTTCCTAGGAATCGTTCTTTTTTATTTTCAGTTTTGTACAAAAGCACGGGACAATGAAGTCGAATGGTCGCTTTTGTGCTGAGACAATGGCATAAAAACGTGGAATCGGTAAAGAGAATGCGGCCTCATTTGGAGAAATTCAATTAATTTGATTAAGATTTGTCGCTCATAATGGTGATGCTTTTTGCTGTAATTTACTTTGATAGGCATCGAGGGAGATTAATAAGTTATATTTAGCTCATGGTACGTAGATTATTTTCAATGTGTTATCTTGCGTTTGAATGTTCTCACCATTTCACTGTGTGAGATTGGCGAGATTGAAGAGTTCAAGAAGCACGGTGCAACCTTCATTATATGATGTTTGACTTATTAGATTGAAGACGCAGAATTAGTTTGCATGAAGGACTGTACTGTCCTTCATGCAAACGTACATTTAAAACCAAGTTCGGGCTAGCAATTCATATAAGGGCGCACGCTAGAAAGTATGTAACATCATAGAATGTAATATTTTTGGTCGCCGTCATCGAAAACGATGAGGAGGACTATAGATTGAAGAGATGCTAAGAAACTGGCCGCGCGGGTATCTTTTGTGGCAATTTTGTCAATTCCCTGCCGGCATCTATTATTCACGATTCGTACAACCTGGACTTATTAAGGACAATAGTGAATGGACGCTTCCTGGACAAGCTGAATCTCGCATCCCATCAGGTGTTAGTAGTCAAACGCGAACCTATTGCTAAATGAGAAAAAGAAAATAATGATATATATTTACGTATGGAACGTATCATTAGGTTCATATAGAACAGAGATGGCTATTATTCTGGATTTGTTTTTTAACTGGAGGTCAGCATGTTGGAAATTACTATGGTAAGTAAACAACTGGGAGAATTGTTTGGTGAGCAGGCATCCTCAACATTTTATGCTAGAGCTTATAGTTTTTGACCTTAGAAAAAACACAAAGAAGCACTTTTATATTGTTTGCGTATACGTTGTTATAAATTTTTATATTCTATTAACGATATTTCAGTGTTTTAAATAATACGAAAAATTTGTCACAATTACGGATTCAAAAGTGAGATTTTTTCATTTGTTCACCGTCGATGATATAGTAAATAGCGGGACGAGAATAAAATGAATAATTTAAATGTATCGTTGAATACAAATACAAGGAGAGTGGCACAACACCAAAGTCGTCAGAATGTCGTTACGCATGATCGCTATATAATTATAAGAAGCAATTAAATCGAGACGAACAAATGCAGAGAACTTTAATTTATTGAGAATATTTACGTAATATAAATATTAATTACGTGTACGCTACAGGTCTGTTATGTACAGAGAGAGTGGATATCAAGTTCCCACTTTCTATCTACAGTTCCTAGAATTACTACATCTGTAGTTACATATTCAAATGGAATCGTCGAAGCTGGTAGCGGTAATGTAATATACAGTAGCGTACTTGGAATTCGGCATACGATATTAAACTTTCCCGCTTCCATCAGGATGTTCCCAAGTTTGCTGGATAATTTTCGTGTACTGCGGTGTATAACGCGATTATCACAGTGTTGTTCGATGCAACCGTGTTTTGATAATCTTAGTGATGTTTGACTATTCTCTTCTGATTCTGAATCTAGATGATCAGCTGTTAAAGCAAGTGTTTTGTGTTCGAAGCCAATTCTATTGAGTAGCGACAGTACTTGCGAAACTACTGTTAAATATGTTTTGGTCACGCGACACCAATTAGATTGGCGAGGTCAAAGTACGAGTGTACTTGGCACTCGTGATATCATGCTGACTTCGTCCGTCGCAGATTTGGTGTTTATATTGGAAACATAACCGTATGTGAGACAGGACTGCGAATTGAGTGCAGCCTCTGTAAGTGTTATATTATTATATACAATCTGTACAATGAGTTAGAGTTTGCGATCTACTAAAGGGCAAACGTAAGCTTGGAGGCTAACATTGGAGTCTACGGATGTTTCGCAAACAGGAAAAGTAGTAACAGAGCCTCTTTTCGATGAGAAACCTAAGCAGAAAAAGAGTTTGAAGAGCTTTGGGAGAAGATTTGTAAAGTTGAAATTTTCCACATTTAAAAATAAGATAATAAGCGATAAAATTTAAAAATGCGTTCACAGGATCTGATTGACTGGTGATATGTGTGAGCGTACTACAGCATAGCTTACCTCTTCGGGGATGACAGGTGTGATGTTGCGTGTATTACGTTGATAGGAAAAAGAGATAGGAATCAAACTTGATGCTTGAAAGTGGTCTACCATTGAGAAAATAATACCGTAACGTAAAGCTAAATAGTTGACAAATATAGTGCTAAATTGTATGGCGTGATGTTTTTTTTAAGTCCAGGAGATGTTTTGAAGTTTACATTGACCAAGCACTGATCGGCAGAGATTGCACGTGCTAGATTCCATTTTGGGGAATTCTAAGGTTTTCAGGTTTTCTTACGATGTTTACGCTTCACCGTCTAACCAATGTATTTTTATTGGAAAGAGGCAGATATGTTTGTACATTTACGGATGATTAAATATTTTATGTTACGAGGCACAATTTTTGTAAAGATATTGGCGCGTGAATTTGAACCCAGGAACCCTGGATTGGGAGGTTGAATTCCAAAAAGCTAAATTGTTACGACTTAATTATTAATATTATACTCGTATATTGTCATATTAAGAACTATTGCCATAGACCCAGCTCTACTCCATGGTAGGACATATAACATAACGTAAATCGTGGGAGTGTACTATTCTGCCTACCCATTCCAAATTATACAGGCGTGATGTCACATTAAGTAAAGGAATATTGCAAACGATTCCACAATACTTTAATACTATTCATGATTTATTATTAACCATCGTCTAAGTCTCAACATCATTATATTTATGTGGCAAAGACTTGTACCGTAACAGATGCCCGAATCGTAAAATGAATCGTAAAAGCTAACTGATCCCGTAATCCCGTGATGGCGGTTCGCCAAATGAGCAATCGCTTCCCTTCCAGCCTCTGGATATACCCTCTTCTGCAGCCGGGCGATTTAAAAAAGAACGGTGGATTTATTTGCAAAAGGAAATATACACAGTACGAATAAAAAAATAGATAGGTATGAAATTAAAGATAACGGATAAAAAATCCATATGAATGTGCATGAGTCTTAATTAGGGAAGAGTTATGTCCAACAATGGACGGAGATAAGCTTATGATGTGATAATGTACAGATTAGTATTTGTAAGAAATATTATTATTACATTGACAGACGCTGCCTCGATTCGATGTTAGTTGAGTGGTTACAAGAGATCCAGACAACCTGTGTTCAAATTCCAGTTAGCCTACTATTGGATTTTTATAATTTAGAGTTTCTAGTAAAATAAAATAGTAGTGGGTCAAAGTTTGGATGTGTGCCCGGTGTATGGCAATAGGCTCACCCACATTTCATAGCGGGACGTTAACGTAACTGGTGATACAGACTACATACATACATACCTACTGGTGATACTGTACTAGACTCTCCTGCATGAAGTACTAAAGGAAAGCTCATAGGTAAAGGTCCTTTATCACGGAGTATCTACTTAGATGAAAGCGTTGAAGATATGTGAAGAGTAAAAATAAGGAGAAGCCAAAGGGCACCAAGGCCTATATATTTTGTCTCTACCTTGTGCAATGTTAACTAATTCATTATTAATTCCGCAAGCAAGGTTGACTTGACCAAGTAAAGCTTCGTGTCCGTATCATTGAAACTCACGTGGGCTGGGCGGTTGACCTTGGTCACAACGAATTCTGCACACAGACGGATTTTTTTTTATTCTGTTTTGTTTTATTTTTTGTCGGAGTCGGAGTCTGGAACTGTGTCCAATGTATGGCAATAGCCTCACCACCTGTTCCATAATGGGACGTAAACATAACTGGTGAAACGTGGGAGTGTACTACACTCCTCTGGCTACCTCTACGGGAATTACATGCGTGATGTTACGTTATTGTTTGTATTTTGTAATAATTTGTAAGTGAAAATGTGTGTGTGCGCATTCGTGAGTTTGGGTGTGTGTCTGTGTTTGTGTATATGTGTGACTGTGTCTATTTGTAAGTATAGTTATTAGTTAAGCTCAATTTCACCAAAAATTCTATGACGGTGCGTAAATATTATGTTCGCAATTACGAAGGAGTGAAAGTAACTGCGTGCGCAGTTAATATTCAAATTAGATATGCAATAAAAGAGTTAAGTAATACCAGTTAAGTAAAAGTATTAAGTAATAACAGCTAACCATCAAACTTCCGTCATTGATTATCCATACTTTCATCTAATTTTACGGCTTTGAATGGACCGGAATATAATGCTACCCCCTAAAAAGCGTAAAAATAAAAATCAACGAGAACCTATAAAGGTAATGTCGCATTGCCGCAATGATACCAGCAGCTACCTTCCGGTATCGGAAACCGATAAGAGCGCCACTCTACAGTCTCTCCAAACTCACATGCAATTGTGAAATTTCGATGTGCAAAAAGTGTCCACACTTACGAGTTGCGGTTAACTTCAGATTTTCACACTGGGATTGCGTAATAACACAGCAAGATAGTAATTACGCTCTCTTGTAACACGACTTTCGTCTTACTTAATAAGTGTTTATGTTAATTTTATCGTAATTTAAATCAGTAACGCACATTGTTATTACTACTGTGGTTATTATATCATCACGCCAAAACTTTTTGGGGTAGTTAGATCCAAACGCACTTATCTGGAAATTAATGGCATGAAAATATTAACGTACAAAATCATTTAGAACATTCTGCCATAGCAATTGTTATTACGTCCGTCAACTATATGAAACCATGTCACTGTTATGTATAAAAAACCTTGGATACTATTAAATTACGTAATTGACGCTTTACATCTATATAGAACTTTTAAAGTGATCCTAAACAACCATGTCTAGAGCGGGAAATATCTCGCGTTGAATGTTTCATGTTTTTGAATACCAATTTTGTGCCCAAACACAGAATAAACACTATATGCGAATCGAGCCCACGACCCACGGCTCATCTATTAGGTTCACTAACTACTAGACTAACGGTTCAGTAGTGTAAGTTCAGCTTAATCTTTTCAGAGCACATTTTTCACTGAATTCACATCATATCTTTCATTACACACGAGGAGATTGTTATGAATACATTTATATTGACATAAGATTAGAACAGATTGATATTTCAAATATCATCGTTGGATTCTCAAAGACATGGAAAATGAGATTTGGAAACGCTGACAAATGACGTAATTCGTGGGGCGGGCGCAATAAAGAGACCTGAGTGAACTCATCAAAAACTCACAACGTATTATCGTCTATAAAAATTGATCTCATCTGATTGTGAATAATCGTCCATCCCGGGCAGGTTATCGTTCTTCCTCAGTTAGATTTCCTTTTAATAAATTGTTATATTTGTATTATAGCCTTTTTAGGTTATGTTTATCTAAGAATTCTTTTCCTGTTCAATACTTTATTTACTTTGGTACTTTTATCGGTAGGTAATTTTGATAATTTTGATTTTGGTAATTTTGATGATATGACGTAAATAATATTATTTAACTGTTTTTGAAAAATTTATGTATCTTTTTCAATTTTAAGCGTATTATGTAAAGCCAAGCATCGTAATATTTAGATACTCGTATGTTACGTTACTGATGTTACTTTATTCTTATTACCAACTAGAAGAATATATCGCTTTTTTATACTACCTATACTCGTGTAAAGAAAGAAAGTACAGAAACTTTGAGAATGCCTGTCTTAAATAAAAACAATATTTTATGTAAATAAAATATAGGTAATGGATTATCAGGATCAAATAGCAGTTTTAGTTTTTTATTAAATGCCACTTAAACCGGAATTCAACCCATTTTATATTTAATAAAATAGTTTGCTTTATTTGCATGCAGCTATTTGAATTTTGAATTGAGAACCTTTCGAATGTCAGTCACGAGCGCATGCGAGTATAGACGCGAAACTACATTTATTAAGTTTCGTTTTGGCGTCACAACAAGGCTGGAATGGGAACAAATATGATTGATTGCCTCGGTACCATTACCTTCGGTATAAAAAATGGATGCTCTAGAATATAATGAATGAGTAAGCTTAAACAGTATTATGAACTCATAAAATGCCACTCGTAAGTCATTAATATCCTACAAGATCTTATATCATACAAAGATTTATAGAAACTTATTAATCTGTAAAAAATTTCCTTCATACATTACATAATATCACGCTTGTATTTCCACGAAGGTGTGGAAGGATATGTGTGATACGTTCCTGCGTTTCACCAGTTTTGTTATACGCCCTGTCATTGAACAGGGTTTGAGCCAATTGCCATACCTTATTACCATCCCTTAACAGTGTTAACAAAGCGCAAGCTAACAAGGTCTATGGTAATAATCAATAAAAGTATTGACGTCGTAAAATGATAATTATTCAGAAAGTTGCCCTATCGGAGCAACCGCTGGCGGTTCGGTTGGCTGGGATTCTTAGCAAATTAGTTGCGGTCTTCGTTATTTGAGGATTACATTTAATTCTCGGGGCGGAGCAGACGCCGCAATGATTATGAATCGCTTATCAAAGAATTTCGGCTGGAGTTTGCGTAGCGATATTGGAAAACTTTCCGAACACTTGCAATACGCGACTATTCCAACCATCAATCTCCTAAATTCTTTATTACGTTTAATGTGTGTTTAAACTTATTGAAATGTTTAATAGTGAAAGCCAAATTCTTGGAAGATATTTTAAATAGACTTTCCACGGTGTTTATAAGTGGCATTTTAAAGGTTTTTACGTAATAGAAATGTTCAGTATTTTCGTGTAAAAGAGTAGTAAAGGAGTAAACAGCGGTCACGAGTGACCAATTTCGCCTATTGCCTTTTTCAACCTCTCTCGAATAGGACCATAGAAGTAGGGTTGTTAGGGTATATTTTGTATTGTAACATTAAGTGGCTTGTGCGGCTCATAGACGTTAGCCTTTTGTAACCAATTTCGAAAGTTCCAGAAGTCGTTGACATTGACTTTGTCACGTGACTTCGTTTGTCAGTCGGTTACGTCCGCTGTTCTACAACAATGTATTCCTGATAAGCAGCAGAAATTTAATTTATACTTCCTGTAGCCATCAAACTCGGGATACAGCTTAGTGTAATTTCCAATTTACTCAAGAGAATACATGTTATTTATACAAAGGTGTATAACATTCAAAGATAAAACACAAATTTATACTCGTATATAGCTGAGGGTAACGAATATTTTTTTCCGTAACAAAATATTCTGTGGGACCCCACTTATTCGCTCGTTCTTTTTAATTTTTCACATCAAACGGAGAATATTTGTGGATAAATAAGCAAGCGAGTAGGAATAAGAAAGACGATTATGCCCCAATGATGTTGGTAATGCAAATACCTACATAGAGTTGGGAGGCGCGGCTTCAATCTCGGCTCGACAAATACGACATTCGTTTGACTTGTTGTCTGTTGTCTGCGACGGAACTGGGTCTCTGTGTTTGAATAGTTCAGAGGTGACAAATACATTGTAATTTTTATGTTTCACATGTTGGAAAATGGTATATAATATGTTTCACAACTAATCTCAATGTAACCGCTTGTTTGAAGGATGTTTGTAATGTCTGTTGTGTCTTGGACGTTACGAGTTTGAATTTTTATTTATGTTCTGTTTGAAATAAGATGATCATCAAATACTTTACCGTTTTAACGTAACATCACGCCTGTAATCCCTGAAGAGGTAGGCAGAGGAATGTAGAACACTCCCACGTTTCACCAGTTACGT
>DWDU01003525.1:0-11523 GCA_018245575.1 Jemadia suekentonmiller
GGTGAGCCACTACTAGAAAATCTAAATTAGAAAACTTCTATAATGCCCGACATGGGAATCGAACCCAGGACCTCATGATCGCCAGTCGCGCTTGCAACCAACACGACCAACGAGGAAGGCTACGTTTAAGTTGTTTGTATACGTGTATTTATATAAAACGTCGATGTATTTAAATCGATATAAATAAATTACAAACGTTCATGATTTGAAACAAATACAAATGACACAATGCTAAGACTCCCGTAACGAATCCCCCAGATATCCATTAGTCGCCAGTAAATTTGTTATTAGTCTGTTAAAATACGAAGTCAAATGGTTTTATTTTGTGTACTTCATTATTATTATTTTATCATTTTTCAGCCGTACTTCTGCCTGATCTTAGACTGAGAAATTGTAACATCTTAAACTACGTGTTATAAGAGCATACTTAATGCCTAATGTCATTATCTTCCAGTCTACCTTTCTCTCTCACTCATGCATCTATTTCTTCAACAGGGAACTCTGATCCCCCTGGACGTCACTAGAGACAGATTTATGTATGTATAATGACCTATGACTTTTCACCAATTTTTGTGCATGATAGTAACATAACATTGTGTGTAACTATTTCTTTGTGATGATTCGGTACAATCATAGCTCCTAGTGGCACTTTATAACTGTAATTGACGTTATTTCTCAATAAAGACCCTTACGGGCCGCCTGATTAGTCGTATAATCGTGTGAAATTGATACATCCGTTGGCTCGGACATCGTATGCGGAGGGGCTCCTTCGGTCGGTTTAATCGATTTAAAATTCACGTCTTTCAAAATTTGAATTTGGAATCGAAGATTACTTCCGCTCGTAATGTTTAGAGCGAAATTTCCATCATCGTGTTGTCAGCGCAAACCTGGTTTGGTACAGCTGTGAAGGTTAGAACAGGTTTGGTGGAAAAAGATATTCAACTCATTGACAAAAACTATATTTTTTAATATTACTTCATCGGTACAACTTTATATTAAATTACATTATGTATCTGATGGTTTCTTATATTTTCTCCTACTCTAAGGTTATATGGCAAAGATAGCTCATTAGAGATAAGACGATTTTTTCTAATCTGTAATGTATTCTTTCTCTAGAACAGCGGTCGACAACATTTGGGCAGGCAAGGGCCACAAGGTGGCAAAATAAACTTAGGGAGCACTTTCGATCTTAACCCTAGAAACCGAATATACGTACTAATAATTGATCATAGGTATCCCTTAGAAAAAATTAAAATGCTGATAAAGTAGTTAAAACGTACGGAATTTTATTCATGCACGTAAGACTAACATTGTCTATTACGTTATGACATCTAGGAATATTTTGGGAAAATAATTTTCTTTCATAATATTTTTTTATCCATAAATATTAATAAATATTTAATTATTATTAATAATTATAGTTTGTTCTTGAAATTTTTGTATCTCATCGAATTTGATGTCCGCAGCCCGGTTGTCATTACAAATTTTAATATCATTGTCATGACAATCGGTTGTCTTTGGTTAGTCCTTCTTGTTTCCAGCCGATGGCGCGGAAATTTTTAACCATGATTTTTGTTTCATAATTGGTATTTCGTCAATTTCATTTATGTTTTTGACTGCTTAAACCTTCTCTACTTTTCCACAAATATTTTAGTATCAAAATTAGCAAAAAGGTTCAGCCGATCATGCTTGATGCGAGTACCAAGGGAAGTAGAGATTAATTTTTGTATAATATATGCATTAACAAAACATTCACGGACCGCAAGTAAGAGGTCCGCGTGGTGCCGCCCGCTGCCTGGTCTAGAACCATTATTAGATTAGCGACATCAACGCACGTCATTTCCTTAAAGATCCGCATATACCATCCGATTAGCTTATTAGTCTTGTGAAATTGATTCTTCCGTTGCTGAGAGCTGTGTAGGAGGTATTTCATCTTCCAGTTTAATTTAATTGGAAATGACAATATTAAGTTTGTTGATAACAGTTAAAAAAAAACTGACTATTGTCTGTGCCTAAAATGCTTGTGTATGAAAAAAAATATATATATATAATCTATAACTATATTCAATTTATCTGATTAAGATTTTCTAAGTCTTGATACGTGCCCGATGTATGGCAATAGGCTCATCATCTATTAATTATCTATAATGGAAATTAAACATAATTAAAACGTGTGAGAGTACTACACTGTTTTGCTTACCTCTTTGGGGGTTACAGGCGTGATGTCAGGTTCTATTTGATACGTTATATCAAAGATTAAATTATAGTAATATTTGTTGGTTTATTATTTAATAATTAAATTTCCAATTTCCTACATTTTTCTTATTCGATTTTGCCTATTAGATTAAAAAAAATCTATATAATGTGAGGTCATACAAGATAATCTATTTCTTCATTTATACTCAATTATTTCGTAGTCATGATCACAGACATTGAATTCTCAGTCATATACAATTCACGTGATTTTTGTTTACTTATATACTTAAATATGAAAATATAAATATAAAACAGCAACAAACGCATGTCTTTTGTCTATGATAATTCTCGTTATCTATGCTACAGGTAGTGGCACTAAGTCATTATCAGAGAAATAGTTTTAAGATTAGATATAATAACAAAACCGGTTAATCTGAAAATAAATTTACTATTTTCTAAAGCAGATGGATATTTCAGAAATATACATATTGAGAAAAAACTTATTTAAAACTGTTTTTGAGATCATTTAGATTATATCATTTGAATATATGCAGATGTAACGATTTTATAGCTTTGTGAACCACATATTTATGCTGGAAATTGTATTTATAAGTATTTAATTATTTCTTGGAATCTCTTCAACCACGGCCGTATGGTCTCTAACTAATTAGGGCTTGTGCTATGATAACCAGACAGCTGACAATAGAAATATAAAAATATCTATATATCTACATATATAGATAAGTACCTATACATAGAAACGACAAACATTTGTGCCCAACACACATTTAATTTGGACTTGTTAGGATAGAACTCACAAATCAAGCTGAACAATCAGAGTCACCAAGTCACCTTCAACCAAAGCCCATGGAATTGTATCGAGTATTATGTAACATACATAATGTTTAAAACATTTGATTAATAATGTCCAAGAAAGCACACTTTTGAAATGCACAATAATCTTTTATAATTGTGATTATAACAATTTATTCATGAATAAAATAATAGATATATCTTAATTTTGGTGCTGTGGTATTTATCAGCAGCAAGTTGGCAATACGAGAAGTTTGTATAAAATGGTGTTACTTGAAAAATCGTTCAAAAAGGGGCTAATGTGAATATTTTAGTATTCGGTGAGTAAGGGTGAGTTAGTTTAAAACTATTTTTAAATTATCTTAATTCTATTTTAAACGCGATCAAAATATACTCTGCTCTCTGAGCTGTTCTGTATGAAAGCATATTAACAATATAATCATACCAGTCGCTAATGTATTTTAGTTTTAGCCAGGTAGATCATTTGGAATTTTTAAATATAAAATTGAAGCTTTTCATTATAACATTTTATGTTGTTTGTATTGTAAATACAAAGGATGCTAAACGTGTCGAATGATCGTACAAGACAGGTATTTTAATAACAAAAATAACTATATATTACACATAAATGCAAATGTAAATATACTTTTATAATAGACATCTATACAACTTTACCGTGGCATTGAGGGACTAGCTAACTCCGGGCAGCGCGGTAATGTTAAAGGTCATTCGGTGAGGCCCTAAAAACGCAAAATATTCGCCAACTGCGCAACACTAATCCAACTATTTTTTACCTTGGAGTATATTGTATGAATCGCAGGTGTTAGATTTTTCTTACGTATATGTATGTACCAAAAATGTACCGAAATTGCTAAACCTTGTATTAGTTAATAATAAGTAAAATATAAAATAATTAAAATGTAGCAATGTTTATTTATCCATAACAATTACTTATGCACAATTAATTATAATCAAAATCAACATTATTTTTTACGGTAATTTTATATACTATATTACACTATAATATAACATGTGACAAACGTAATATCGCACCTGTGAATTCTAAAAGGTAGACAGAGGAGTGTGGAATATCCATCTTTCACCACTTACGTTTACATCCCATCATGAAAGAGGTGAGCTTATTGCTTACTAATAATTTCAACTAGAAGTTCTAAGTTAGTCCAACAGTACCCGACCCGGGTTTTGAATCTAGAACCTCTTGGTGAGCAGTCGCGCCTACACCCGACGACTTAAACCAGGCGGTTAACGACTCAACGGATCAAATGTTGCCTTAATTACAGGTTACCATGGCATGCATTGTAGACGAGTTCAAATAAAAAAAATAAAAACAATTTATTAATGTAAACAACGATGGAGATACAGCTGGAGGACTTGTTATCTGCATCCGTGTGTGGAACGAGATAAACAAAGTACATCGACGCACATATCGTGTTAAGTTAATTCTAGGAATTCAAACGTAACATCACTCCTGCAATCTTCTAACAGGCAGTCAGAGGAGTACACAATCACGTTTTACCAGTTAGGTTTACGTCTCACTATGGTATAGGAGGTGATTCTAGCCTATTGTCATACACCGGGCATAAGTCTAGAGCACTCCGAGCTACTACCAGAAATTTTAACTAGATATTCTCGTTAGAAAAAAAACCAATTGTACCCGACCCGGGAATTGAATGCAGAACCTCTCGAACAATTGTCGGACTCTAATCGCTCCACCAGTGAAGTCAATCAATTCTAGGAATTCGATTACATTGAAAATAGAAAATCATATTTATTACAAGTAGGTTTTAATTGTTTTTTATAAAAGTTGAAACTTAGTAGTGGGCAACAGTAAGTACGTGTCCTAGTTAACCAACGAAATAGGACTCCTAGAGTCAGTCTAATTAATATCCGTCGTTATTACCACTTTTAATGCACAAGTATAGGACTGTTGGAATAAAATCTTATACATTAGTACAGTTAGAACAAGTTAGTATTCGTCGAAAATCGTAATCGTTATTTATTGTAATATAAAATAATAATAAACACCTTTAAATATAGGGTGCTAAACGCAAGCCGTACCATTAATTGTTTAATAGAAAGAAGGGAAGAAGTAAATTCTCATCACTTCATCATTTAGATCATTTTCACGTATGTACATGTGTATGTTACGAATGGGACCAAACACAACATTATGTACAATATTATGTTACAATGTTATGTAATGCCTTATCACTACTTATCAACTGGAGACAACGTATAAACGCATAATGTTGTCGGTTTATTCAAATGTTGTGTTATTAAAGAACGTAATATCACGCCTGTAATACTCGAAGAGGTAGGCAGATGAGTGTAGTACACTCCCAAATTTTACTATTTACGTTTACGTCCCATTATAGAATAGGTGGTGTGTCTATTGCTATACACCGGGCACATATCCAGACGCCAAGCCACTACCAGAAAAATCCAATAGTGCCCCACACTAGATTTGAACCCCAGACCTCTCGATCGGCAGTCGCGCTTGCAACCGACGCGACCAACGATGCACTCACACAAATATTAAAAACTATTATAAAAAATAAAACTAGCCCTATTTATTATGTAAACGTTGGAAATTCTAACATAATATATACATTGATTATTAAAAGTGTGACAGGGATAGAAGTGCACAAAGGTGAGTGAGTGTGACACTAGATTAACATAACATAGGTCCGAATGGCGGGAATATTAAATAATTGCCTTTATATGTTTTATGACAAAGATAAAGATTTAGTATTCCATGGTAGTACGTAAAAAAAATTTGTATAAATTGATTCGAAATATCCGCTGACGTTAAAATATTAAAAATATATTAATAAATTATTATATACATATCCAGTGATCTACAGATATGTATATAATATGCATGTTGATCTACGATCTGAATAAATGATATATATTTATATATCTATATATATATTTATTTATTATATCTACCTATATATTTTTTTTATCATGCATTAAGATATTTGTTTTTTTTTGTAATCATATTACGATAACTGGCATTAATGACTTAATAAACTTATAAATGACCTGATTCTTGAATAAATTTTACAAGTAATGTGTATTTTAAATGGGTTAAACAAGATTGTTCTTATCCGCAATAGTGTATTAATTATTTATTTATGTACGTTTTATATTACACATTTCATTGATGTTCTTTTATGTGCGCAACCGGTCACGCAAAATCCATTAATAAATAATTAACTGTTGTAATAAAATCTCAAGACAAGGCTCACTAATACAGATATGCCTTTTTAGTGGTTGCAGTGAAACCTGTTTTTTTTGAACGGAAATTTAGCATCATTACTAGTTATAGAAGCATTTGAAAATCCTCCTGCTACAAGTTTGACTAAGCTTTCTTAGCTCTCTACCTTTGTTCGGTATACAAATAACACAATTAGTTATACAAACAAATGTATGCATGTGTGAAATCAGGCTATATACATATTGCTGTTTACACGTTGCTATTGACAACATAAAGTAATTCTTGTGTTTAATAAAATTTATCTGACATTTTAAGTACAAGTTTGCAAGTTAAACGTACCTTCTATTTAACTTTTAAATAACTAAGATAAACAATATCCAATCATTGATAATCTGTAAATAACCTGGCATAACCTATATACAGACTTAATAATTTATGCGTGATTCATTATAATGTAAGATAGTGCGCCGTGAATCCGCGCAAATAGATCCACGTGTAGTAAGTACTCTTTCATAATAATTAAACGTCGCGCTATTTTCAACATCACACCATTGACATAAAGTCTTATTTCGTATTTCGAAAGGTTTGCTTACACTTTGTAAACAATTACTCGGATATACATACGTATATAGTGGATCAAATAGAAAAATAGTCAAATGTTTTGCAGTGGGCGCGCGGCGTAAAATATAGTATCTGTTTTTTAATTTATATAACCTGGTAAACATACGACCACCTGCACGTAAATGGTCACTGTCGCTTATGGAAATGTGTAACACCGGAGTTCTATTCATAAAAAGCAGTATAAAACAAAATGATAAATAAATACAATGTATTTTCGACGAAAATACTTCAGATCATGACACGATTCTAACCATTCAAACGATGGATATATAGAATACGTACACTATTTATTCCCATAGAGATAATAATCAGACAAAGAAGACGTGCTATAAGCCCGTATGTAAGTGAAAATGTATCTTTGATAGAAAAAGAAAGAAGAACATGTTGGTATTTGATATATGTGATGAGGCGCGAAGTTGTTGGGGGACATAGTAATTTACAGAGACAATCGAATACCAAATTCATTCTCTATCTTTCTCTCTAAGGACGAGACGACGTTTTGCATGGCTCGCCTACTCTACGTATGTCGTACTTCTAGGGTCGTTTCGCGTACGTGCGTGCTCAATATTACGTTTACGCTGTCAATGTCATTGTCAATCAAAACGTCATGTTCAAAACATGAGAGCGGCATTTCTGTTTTATAATGTTTAAGCGATACGTATTGCGCCTTAAATCCAATTTAAATAATATAAAGAAAACAACATTTGATTGTTATCACGTCTCAAAAACTATATACACATATGTAAATTTATTTCAATTATCATTAACGACTTGCACGTATAGATAAAATATTGTTGTCAGTGTTACGGAAAGATTCTCGGTTTTACTTTTATCATTTATTTTCTATGTAATATCGCATATTCATAAGTAATAGACGTTAAGTAATTTTAATAATTTAGTTAATTTGATATTTTAATACTCACATAACAAAGGAAAAAACCGGGCTTAGGAGTCGATCTTACAAAAAGATTGTTGGGTAGTAGGCTAAAATCAATTAAAAGTATAATAAAATATGACACCGTGACTTTTTCTAATCACTAGTTTTTCCAAAACAGTGCTTTTTGTATCTATTAAAAATTATCTATTTTGAAAAGAAATATAATGAAAGTTACACAACCGTACTAAATGAGGTCTTATATAAAATATATGAATCTATTAAACAAAAATTATTGAAGTGATTGACGAACAATAATGGCAATGTAGCTCTAAATTAAGCGATCATTTCTCTAACAATTTTACATCACCGGTGAACCGTGACATCATCAAAATAACATTATATTCAATATATAATCCATGCGAGAGCGTTGCGTAACGTTTTTTAAGTGTTGCTTAAAAAATGCGCAAAAATTGCTGTTTTCAAACCGGCATAAAATTTTTATAAGGCGAATAGTTAACGTCTTAAGATTCAGTACAAAGTATTTGACACACGCGCGCACGCGTATGTTCTGTTTGGTTAGTGGTGATTGTACTATCCACGTGTGTAGCGCACAATGATGCCGCTGTATCAATAAACGTGACGCATCCATAGACAAACGTATTTGTAGTAAACGGGCGTGGCTTTGTTTTTGCATTTTACGAGCGTATCTACACATCTCTAATTGTCATACGCGATTTAATTTGCGCGGGAAATCCAATGATTGTCACAATGTTTCAAATACATTTTTTACACACTGGGACGTAGAATTCAATAGGTGGAGCGTAATACACTATGCTTACTATATAAAATACATATAAGATTAAAAAAACAACCTTCCGCTCCTGGAGTTGTAGTTTCAAAACTCGTACGCACTTCATTTTTAGGGATTTACGTAAATGTAGCTTGATATAACGGCGAAGGATAACATCGTGAGGAGATTTTCACACCTCGAATGTTCTCTAAGGTGTGTCAGGTGTGTCAAATAACTTTTGATTGGAGATCCGTGACCAACAGTGCAGCGATAAAAGACTTGATCATGATGAAGATGTCATGGCTGTACTTCCTAAACACATTGTTATACAAACACCGTAAGTTAACAAAATGTATTCCTTCATTCAGGGCTACAGGGAATACTGGATTAAGGTCGCGTAACTTAATACTACATATAAAAACTGAAAATAATCAATAATCTAAAAGCTTACCTAACTCGTCACTCAACGAAATATCTAATACACTTAAGAATAAAAATAATAATAGAATATGTATACCTTGTCCTCATTACATTAAACCCCCAACCCTTAACCTCGGGGGTGGCCATCAGATGAAGTAAAACAGACATGCTCTACTTATCAACATTTCAACATCAACATTACGGAACGTTCTCTGAAGTTCTAAGAATCACAAATGCGAATTGATTCTGGACTGCTGGTTTATTCAACGTACACTTTACTTTGTACAGTTAAGATGTTTTTGTTCTAATGCTCGTATTTACTTTAAATTACGGTGAGTTCATGCGTCATCATCATTACCATCATTTAGGCTGGATATAGTATAAGAATCGTACTCATATGTATAGAATTACGAAATCCTTTGCTCATTGTGATTCCATTCTCCATCATGAAATTCGTGGAACAATTGCCTTATTTCTTCAGATTGTGATGCCACCCGGTCTGAAAGTGGCCTGTGTAATTTTCTCCTCTCCAAAATCCCTCTCAATCCTAACAGTTTAGGACCTGTCGGCGTCATACTCTGAACTATTCAATATTCAATGTTTATTTCACAAGTTAATTGGTATAAGAGATGTTTATCGTATTATACATCTTCACGTGTTATCATCTTACATATCTTCACGCTAGGTCCCTCACAGGGTAGGCACAGAACACCGAGTACCAAATATCTCTATCTTTACAGACCTGCCGCGATTTGTTTTTCTTCATTTTATATCGTGTTATATAGTGAGGTTTATTGATTTACTTAGTTAACATATGCAATATGGTGAAATGTTACAATCTGTCTTATAAGATATGACCTAATGTCTTGTTAGCAATGATTATTAAATACCTAGTCTAATGTAATTAATCTTTATTAGGAACTGAACTGATCATCTCTTACAGTTTAATTCAGGATAGATACCTGACACCAACAGCAATAGGATAACGATAAAGGTGACCAGGCGCGGATGGTACGACCAGCAGCGGCCAGTTTTGACTGCTTTACACTTAACTACGCGTCATATATTCGCAAACGATCTAAATAAGAATGGGAAACACGGAGGCAAAATAGCGGTACAGGGGTATATGGTCGGCATAGCCTGTCGTCGCTCTTTGTCCATGTTTAGTTTTTTGGGATCACATTACACTGTCTTAAATAATTCAAGACAAGACAGACAGACAATTACATATTTAAATAAGGTTTACAATATTCCATGAAGTGCTACGAAACGCTAATTGTTCGGATGAAAATGATTTCTATGATCACACTTATGTCGGTCGAATAACATTACATAACGAGTCGTAAACACGGTCATCGAATTAAATAGAGCACATATTATAGTATCCAGGGATTTGGTAGATAACACATACAAATCTCTAAAAACGTTATCATGTAGATGTTTTCACAGCTAGTCGTAGGTACAATATGCCAAAACAAATATTTCTCATCGGACAAAATCGAACCTACAAACTTCGGGTTAACAGTAAGATTCGCTAGCCACTGTTCCATTGGGCTAATTAAGTAATTCAATAGAACATGCCTCTATTTTTGCCTTGTCATAAACGTTCAGCTATTTGACACAATTACATTGTACGTTGACGTCTGCGCGATCCTAATTGAAGTATTTATAGTATTTCGGTAAACAAACTCATAATACTTCTTTAATGTATTACTATAATCAATCATCATTAATACATATATTACCATGATATCAACTAACTTTGATGTATGCCTGTAATCAATTAATCAATTACCTTGTTAGTAACAATTACATAATACAATATGATTCTTATGATGAAGAACTTGCTTTGTTCTGAAATCGTAAAGATATATAGAATAAGGATACAATAAAAATGCTTTGGTGACTTGTATATATAATTTATACTGCACTGCGCTATTATATATTATATACCTACTAAATATGTGTATTATAGCCATATTAAGTAAAAGCTCGTGTAGCATTATTATTTGCTTTCAGATTGATTAAATTCATATTATAACGGAAGGAGCGTTAAGGTGGGTAGGGTTGGAAGATAATGGTAAGAGACTGGCATGCGATGGGAAAGAGAAGAGGGAGATGTAAAAAAGAGGATGATTGATACAGTGACGGCTATCATTGTTATTATTAATGCATATTTCGGAGAAATTTTTTATAGCTATAAAACTAATTAAACGCATTGAATTATCATGATCAGCCTGTCTAAAACCACTGCTGGACATAAGGCTCAATTGGGCTTCTTTGCCCATAATCCCCACGCCGGGCATGCGAGTATAGGATCGCAGAGCACAGCTTCTCCCACCGCCTACACTTCCGTCCATAGATGACTATGGTGTTTAACCGTGCCTACACAGGCAGCAAGTATCATACCATCGAATAAAAGGTGTTCTTTATTGTCAAATTCACATAAATCGCTAATCTAGAAATGTTTAGTGCCGTCTCGGTTTACTGCCTCGTTGGTCGTGTTGGTTGCAAGTGCGACTGCCGATAGGGAGGTCCTGGGTTCGATTCCCGGGTCGGGCA
>DWDU01003526.1:0-11522 GCA_018245575.1 Jemadia suekentonmiller
GGCGCCGTGGCTTAGTTGGTTAAAGCGCCTGTCTAGTAAACAGGAGATCGCGAGTTCGAATCTCGCCGGGGCCTTAATTGAGATCACTAATTGCTTTTTTTGTACTTCTATATTTCAATGAAATATATTTTATATTTTCCCTTTATAAAAATTTTAATTATTTATCTCTTTTTCATCAATTTGATTCCTTTAAAAGGTTTGTATTTAATTTTAATACAGACCAAGTTCAAAGAACAGCGCCATCTAGTAAGCGGGTTGTGCATCAATTAATCAATGCACTATGAAATGTACATATTTCGGTAGAAAATATGTTATGAATTATCAAGTATTTAATTTATTATAAACGGAAGAGGTAGAGTTAAACAAATATATGATCGGTGTTATCGTAATTATTTCTAATGTATGAATTCTATTTTTTGTTTCATTATTTATAATAAGTAAGTGTATTAAAATACGACAACAAACATCTCAGTAAACCTTATTAACAACAAAATAACTGATTACATTTATGAGTTTTGTCCCATAATCTCAAAACTAATGAATAAGCTGATTGATAAATGAAAGTAAAACAGAACACGGCTGTATTATATGGGGTTCCAAATCTAAGTGTAGTTATTGCTAATGCAAATTTATGTTACAGAAGTATAAACAGTAGTATTGTATTAAGTAAGTATAACAGTAGTATTAACAGCAGCGATGGCCTGGTCGCTTGAATTGCAGTTACGGAGGGGTGAAAATTACATTTCCATTTGAACCGAACATAGCTCCAAGTTGTGGATTTGTGTACCCTGAGCACAGACGTAAAATGTTTACGCTTGTGCAAATAATAAACCTTCATTTAATGTATCCACTTAGGATAATGCACTTAGGAGGTGCTTCCTCGAGCGGCGACTATGTCTGATTAAGTACTAACATATACCTACTACCCAGCGCACCCTGGACATTGTCACTAATCCTTTTACTACGATGGCTGATCATTGACGATCAGCTATCGACTCCACCAAGAACAAGATCCACTTAGGAGACAGCATTTTTCCATTTACATCGATCATCGTTCTGTTATTCGAATGTCTTCGTCTAGCTCACCTGAAGGTCTTTGTCCGAGGGAGCGCATGACGACGCCGAGCTCCGCCATCGTGATCGTACCATCTTCATCCTTGTCGAACAGCATGAAGGCTTCTTTAAATTCTGCAGAGTTAATATATTAACATCAATTAATCCTTTAAATCCCCGATTAAATTTTATGTCTTACTACACCGTACATTAAGCACTGGTAGTTTTAAAGTAAACTCTATTATGAATAAATTCGTACACTTCAATTGCCTTAAATGTTAACAATTTTGTGATAACTCAACACACGTTATACCCAACTATGATTCTTAGTAAAGTTATCTGCGTTAATAAATCATATGCAATCGCTCTGAGAACAGGACTTGTTTAATATAAAAATACAGCTATTTTCTTATTATTATACATCAGAGAGAAGTTTATGACAATCCAAATTTGGACGCACTAAAAGCCAATCTCAAATCTTTGTATGACATAATAGCATAGTCGTGATGCAAAAAATGCCGGGTGCAGCGACATATACGGGCAATGTAAGGTCCGGTTTCGTTCTTATAAAACGGATGTACAAGAGGCACACCTTTGGAAAACACGCGATACGAATTCATAACTAAATTTTCACTTCATAATACAACGTCAGCGGAATTCGGTAATTTCAGTGCGAATTATGGCCGTACCATTAAATTTCCTTAAATATGGATTTACAAATTGATGTTATACTGATAAGATTCTTCAGCTCACTTGATACTTTATAAAAACTACCATAAGAGACTGGGAAAGAATATAAAAATTGTAAAGTTATTGATCTTAAACGTTTTAAAACAAAAGTTAAATTGGCTCTGGCTTTAGTTTAATTTGTCACACGGTTAAACGCTAGTGGCGCTGAGTGGTGTGCTGTATGATGTATGGGTGGGCTGTATGGAGTTCGATAATTTCCTTTCTATCAGAGCAGGTCACATGAGGACGACTCTTCCAAGATTATGAATACCTCCCTTGTACAGGTGGTGGTAGTAGGCCTATACCGTGTTTCCGCCTACTTACAGACATTATTCCGCGATATTTTAAATGGTACATGGAATCGCAATTATCATGTGAATAATTTATATAAGTTCAAATTCATAATCTTGCATATAAAACGTAATATTTTATTATCTTTGTAAGCAGGTTTCATGTTTTGCTGAGAACGTGACATTATTTACCAGCGCAGCATAACCCAGCCGTGTAGACGGTAATGTTTGAATTTAGAATTCGAATTCCTTTTACAAAACTGTTTTACTTACGCAACCTTCGGCGCCAATTTTTTCCTTAATTTCTTTGTTTCTGAGCGATAATTTCGCTGATTTATATACACGTAGTATACAAAACGGCATCATCGTCTGTTTGATTTTTTATTACAATATCTTAAAAATATGAAATTATAATATGCTACATAAAAATACATACCTGCGACTTGTTCTTCCGTAAGGCCGTATTCTGACTGCGAACAAAATATTAAAATTAATGTCACAAAAATCACTATTTGTGTAACCAATTTCGTTAAATGTAAATACAGTAGGTACCTAGCAATATAAAAAAAATGATTCACGATTAGAAAAACCTGGCAAGCATTTCGATAATTGCGGCTATTTTAATATAATGGATATCAATCTTCTGGTGCACAACATCTTAAAAACTGAT
The DNA here is from genome assembly GCA_018245575.1 of Jemadia suekentonmiller. Lineage (NCBI taxonomy): Eukaryota > Metazoa > Arthropoda > Insecta > Lepidoptera > Hesperiidae > Jemadia > Jemadia suekentonmiller. The sequence goes on from DWDU01003526.1 coordinate 2,743, forward strand.
TTCTTATAAAATTTCACAGTTTTTACCTTTAATTTCATTGCAATTGCTGTTTCTATCAATGCAAATATTAATCAACGTTGCATTTTGAAAGAAATATATATATCATTAACAAATAGGTACATAATAAATAGGTACATAAAAACGTGAACATACAGAAAACTGTCGCGTAGCTAAATCCTTGGTGAATCTTCTGATCCTTGTATACTCCTTATTGTAAATAGCTTCTGTTTTCCGCTCCGCCATAATATAAAACTTTTCTATCGAACGTAACACGTAGATATCTTTCCAAAGTTATACAATTTTCATCAATTTACGTTAACTTCGATTTTATTATGAACACTCATTTTACCATAGTCAATATATACGAGTATCTAATATACAAAGAATTTCGAAGTCACCGCTATGTCAAATTCTAATGTGCTAAAAAAATCCTGAATAAATGAAAAGGGGTGTTACCTGCAATTTCGTTGGTATGGATACCTAAATAATTGCGGTCATTTTTCTCCCAGGAATTACATACACATTAATATCTTACGCCAGGTTCGTTAACTTCCTATATTCACATAAATTAATTATCAATCGATGTATAAAGTTTAACACATTATAACCAAAGTATCGGCCTATTTTCATTGCTGAAACGAAGGAATGTACTGCACTCTGCCTAGGTCCCCGGGGATTACAAGCGTGACGTTACGAGTTTTGATCATAATAAAATACATGACATATAAATGATTCTTCCATATAGTGTAAAATAAGTATATTAAAAACATAAATACAATAAAAATTTTATCGACTTAAATTTTGTTCATTCAATTCTCTGATGTTAAAATGGTAACGTTCAGAAATTCATTTCCTTGGCACGTACCATTTATCACTGTGCTAATTTCAAAGAAATTTACTCATAATGTTTACAAAATCTTCTCTAACAGCTATGCAAGTCTTATGTTCGATTTCAAAACAGAATGGAGAATGTGTTTTTAGAAGCTTGGTAAGCAAAAGATTCGCTTCGGCGAATGTTTTTTTGCTTTTACATTAAAAAAACAGTTTTATTTCAAATCGATCTTCGTTTCGTTCTAGAGTGTCTGATCATTCAGTGTATTTGTTTTAAATAATAAGCTCTATGCCGGGTGTAATCGTTAAGACGTGTGCACAGGCGATTATTCCGTAACTCTTATACCTAGATATCAAAAAACTTTAAACTGATATCGAATGTACTCTACCTAATGAGTAAAACGACAATAATAACTTTTTAAAAATAAAACTAGAAATAATCATAAATTTTACATTACATACATTCATATAAATATAACACTAAGTAACATTATTAGCCCACCTTTAAAATTATTACTAACTAAAACACATATCATGGATACTAGATACTGTGTAAACATAAAGTAACACTTATGTAAAACATTAGGTACAAGGCAGCGACTGACTATTTAGTGAAACTTGTGTCGAAAGGGTGCGTTACTGAAAAACTTATTTTGCCTCAGTTACATTCAACAAAATTATCTTACATACTCTTATATTAAACGGACTCTGGACCCGGCCTTTCTTTAGTACGTCTGTGACGTCATCAAAGTACTCCTAAGTCTGCCTCTTCCGAGTTTACTATTCACACTTGGCTTATACTTCAGTTTTGCTATTCTACTGTCATTCATTGTCATAATGATAATAGGTCGGTATATTATAATTTATAACGTAACCACTAATCCCGAAGAGATAGACAGAGGAATGTAGAACACTCCTACGTTTCATCAGTTACGTTTACGTTCCAATATGGAATAGGTGGTGAGCCTATTGCCATACACCGGGCACATATCCAGACTCCGAGCCACTACTGGAAAATCTAAATTAGAAAATTTTAGTAGTGTCCGACCTGGGAATTGAAACCCAGGACCTCCCGATCGGCAGTCGCCCTTACAACAAACACGACCAACGAGGCAGTAATTCATACTTATTTAAATGAAAAATCATATACACATGTAATATTTTTCGATACCCTATAGGGTACCGACTCTAGTCGGCGAGGACATAAATACATGTATAGTTGGATTATTTCATACGGTAATAATTTCATCTAATATCAAACTACCCACACCAACTTTTTCGCCAATATTCGCCGAGGTGAAAGTTTTCATTCGATACATTCTGTTTTTAAAACTCATGAAACATTCTGAATTTAAATCGTCCAATACATTTTTTAAACGGACAGGTATGTAGAATGGAAGTTATTTTTAAATGTAAACAATAGCAAAGTGCGCCGCAAAAAATAAAGGAACGATAATGTTCTCAATGTATAAATATTTATCACTCATACACCTATGTTAATAGTTTTATATTATTATGCTGTCGACTGTAGTTATTAATAAAATCACATATTTAAAGTACATCCTATCCATAACCCTTTAAGTTGATTGTAATTACGCGAGCTGAGATAATGAATAAAATAAACGTTGGCTCCACTTAGAATAAAGGCAACAATGCGAAATTATTTTGTAAAGTTTCAAAGACAAATATAAGTTTCGTTGACGCAAACAAAGTGAGGAGATAATTTCTTACTTATTCTTTATTAATACATCCCAGAGCATTATTTCCGGCAGCTAAAATAAAACATACCGCTACTAATTGTTATTAAAATCCGTATTTTTAATTTCGATTAAATTTAGTACTTCGTTATTATTATTATTATTACAATTATTTAATACATTTCATTCTTATTTACAATTCAAACTTCACTTTGGGGTCACAGCAATTTAAATATAACCGGCATCAAATATTCGATAGCTCATACACTGTTTTCGATGTTCAAAACTCCAAATTAAAAACAATAAATCATTCGTATTATTTTTAAAACATCACAATATAGATTATAAATAAAATATTAAGTTATAACTTCAACCTTTTTGTTTTTGAGAATTTTTTTAGCACTTTTTTTAATTTCAAACGTTTTTAAGGTTAAACAAACGCGCAACGCGACAATGTCAGCACGCTTATATGTAGCGACTATATTTAAATCAGATTTTTGCACTATGTCGTCCAACGAAGCTATCTGTAATGGTGTGAGAGTTACGTAGGTATAATTAGGTAGATACTCATATTACGCTTACTGAAATTGACATTTGGTTTGAATTAATTTACTGAAGTATCATAGTTGGAGCTAAACTTAATTACATTGTATCGTTTCTAAAATTATTAGGTATAAAAGAGAACGAGAAATGACTAAATATAGTTTTTATGTATTTCGATATTGTGGTATTTTTAATTTTTCGTAATTTCGTAAAACTTTCTTAAAAGTGCCTTCTCCCTCCATTAGCTATTACTTTCCTAATCGTTATGCAAATAAGAGATACTTTTCATGTAATACGGGCAACAATAAAAAAAACACAAATGAATAATACGAAATTATTGTTTTTTGTAAAAATATGTTAGTGAACGGTACAGAAATATTGCAAAGAAAATAAATATATAGTCGGTCACAAGACGCGGCTATTGTGGAACAATCGAACGTTTCCGTGATCTTGGCGCTCCGAGATCATTTGGAACGAGTTAGTTTTGGCGGGAAATTATGTGCGTGTTTTATTTTGTTACTGATAGCCATAACAAAGTTATTTTAGACTTTATTATAACGATATACAGATATGATATACGATATTTTCCTACTGAATACTAATACTACTAATACTGAATACTACTAATACACATGAAGAGGAGAAAATGACCAACGATGATTGCTTTTTCGACCTATTGACGTATAACTAAATTCTCTTTAGTTATTTAAACTCTTTATTATTAAAACTGTTTTGTGACACCCCTAATAAGTTCTTACAAAGGACGAAAATAATGCCTAACGGCATTTAGTGACCACCTATGATAAAAGATTAGGTACAGCAGATTTATAATTAATAGAAACAAATTCATTACCAAATAAAGGCAATATGTAAAATACCTTCATATGCAACATATTATATCGTCAGGCCCAGTCCCTTGTGGAAAAATAGGTAGAAAGCAGGAAGTGCCAAATGTGTTAATTACCTTACCTTACCTTGTAAGGACACGGCGTGACATTATTACAATGACATTATTACATTGACTAATAATAATAATAAGCACAATGTTTATGTCTAATTTCTTCTTCAGTATTAAGTATCTTTTTTTTACAAAGCATTCGTCACTAATTTCTATTAGATATATATTTCTACATTTAATACTGTACATATATACAAAATAAATGTTAAGTGTTTCTATAAATAGCAAAGGGATTTCCATGTCATCTTCATGCACACTCACTATCTTAGTGTTACAAAAAGTTTATACGATAATAGATATTTATATTACATTAATGTTGATGGATATGCATCTCGAGGGCGACCAAAGCTTACGAAATCTTCGAAACTAGTAATAGTAATGTAGAAGGAACACGTCAAGTCTTTAAGGAGTGTTTCGTCAATCATTACTTTACGGATTGCATAATTTTTATATAATTAAAACGCTTGTACAATTAAACTAATTGTACAATTAAAATTTGTATGGATAGTTTATTTTAAATACCTCCCGGAAACATAATGATTGGCATCTATGACAGTACGAAAATAGCCGAGAATTGACGATCACGGCCGAAGCGAAAATACGATGTTTATTTTTAATATGCCCGATATAATTATGTGCTTCTATTACGAATACGCGCACGACATGTATTATTGTTAGTGACAACTGCTAGACCGATAAATTGTTCATTACTCGTGTATTAATTAAACGTAAACAGACTGTCTTCTGTATTTTACATCAGCTTTCAAAGGAACACTGGTTTATTTGAATGAGTATTTATCTAATTGAAAGTGACTTGATATTATTATGAAACAAAATATTTTACAAAAATCTACACATCTTGAAGTTTTCAATAATGCTCTGTGCGGTTGGTGTCTGCCAAGACACTCATATATTTGGCCATCGTGGTACACAGATCTTTACCGTTCTCATTCTTAAAGAAGATCCATATCCGAGAAGGAGCAAATGAGCGTCGATGACAACTATAATGATAATGTATTAGATTTGAATAAAATATATCTAAAGTATTTCATAAATACATAGCTATTCTCTAAGAAATCTAAAATTATTTGAGTCTAAGACTGTATATAATCCCGGGTCGGGCAATATTGGATCTTTCTAACTTAGATTTTCTAGTGGTGCTTACATTGCCTTAAGGCAGTGTAGGCCACTGCCTACCGGCCTTGTCGCTACGTACTAACCTATCTTGACCAAATAGATCAAATACCTACTGGCTGATGGAGAAATCGGAAATTTTCGAAACTGATGCGCGTGTATGAAAACTGACGTCCGATGATTTTAAGGGACCTATTTCATTAGAAGACTTGGCGTAATGATGTAGCAAATGTTTTTAAACTAAAATATTTTTAAAATGTATTTAATTTTTATCAATAGAATAAAAAGAATAAACACGAATGGGTGCGGTTATTAACTATAAAAATAATATAAATAAATGTAGTTACTGAATAATTTGTTATAATTTTATTAATAAATGCTGATTGACTAAACTTTGGAAATAATTTAAATTAACACTGCCATCTTCCGTCAAACGTAAAGAACTATCAGTTACTGCTTGATTGTACAGATGTCTCTGAGTATTTGAAGTGTTTCAACTAAGAAACAAAAGAAATAGTAAATAATGTTTATCGTTACTACAGTAATCAAGTTTTTATACAAGTCTTGAGTACTATCTGTAATATTTATTGTAAACTTGTAAAATTAGTTTCCGATCTCATATTATATTGGCGGGGAATGGAATATTCGCAACTATTAATTACACGAAGAGATGCAATCGTAACATTCGCAAAATAAAATATAAAAGGGGACTAAATAGCCTGTCTTTTTATAAAATAACCTTTCAACAGCAACGATTATAGATTATTAGCACAATATATATGTGTAATTTGCGTAATGTGTTACACCACGCTATAATTACAAGCTATAATGCGGCTCAGTTGTTAAAGAAAGCGGTAGACCGCATCGCGTTCGCGCCCTGTCTCTTGGACGGCTCGTAAACTGTGAAACGGTCGCGGTGTGGCTGCGGTGTTATTCTGGAACTATAAGATATTTCGTTTGCATTTTAAATCTGACAACTTAATTGTGTAACGATACATCACGCTCGTAATTCCCGAAAAGGTACGAAGAGAATTGTAGTACACTCGAATGTTTCACCAGTTGCGATTAGGTTTCACGACGGAGTAAGCGGTGAGCCTATTGTCATACACCAGGCATATAGATAGCTAGACTCCAGACACTATTACAAAATCTAAACTAGAAAAATTCAGTAGTGCTCGATCCGAAATTTGAAACCACCACTACTCGATTGGGTGTGGCGCTGGCAACCAACCCGACCAACGACACAGTCATAATTATAATAAACCATAATTTTATATATAATATTATATCTGAACATAAACCAAATATTCGTAATTTATTATATTCGGGATTCTCTGCCTAAATTGTGAAGGATTTGGCTTGACGATAATAATATATGACATAAGATATGATTGAATATAGCTGTATTGTTTCAAATTTCATATCGCGTCACTGTCGCTTTCAATCTTCAGAATAAGCAACGAGAGTTGGGTCATCTTCAGTACATCGTAAATCTATTCCAGTTTTAGTGGGCATTGCAATGCTCTTTAAGATGAAACAATTCTACTGGCAATAGATTTTAATATTAACAATTTTTAACAACACACGATTAACGTTTGCGGTGACTTGATAGTATAGAGCCAAAACTGGTTTCGTACGTCATGGACAATATAATGTACTTATTTCTTTTCATGTTAGAGAGTAGCAAATGGGAGACCTTGGCCGGATTGGGTTAAGTACAATAATACATCTTAGAAATCTGATGAAACGTGGGAGTGTATTACACTCATCTGCTTACCTCTCCAGGGATTACATGGGTGATGTTACGTTACGTTTATCTTGAAAATGCCTAGATCCAGATTTCACATGTATCTGAAATGACTGTTAAGATGAGCCAAATATGTTTTTAATTATTCACCTTTTATTCACCCGTTCAGGCGCATAAGCACTGGACGCACACGCGAGTCAAAAAATAAACATTAAATGTAATCATCTTCATCACCATCCTATCTCAGTCCATTGCTGGACATAGTGATGGACTGAGATAGGATGCTGGTGTCCCACAAAGAGCAAATAATGTCTAGGAGAAAATGCCCCAGTGTGGCTGTTAATGAAATCGCTTCAAAATCCTGATCATCATTACCGACCTGTTACAATTCACTGGTGAATAGATATACTTCTCCAAATGGAGGCTTTAGGCTCAGCCCTAAACTTCTACATCCAGCTTGTTGAAGAAAAATCATCTTGAATTTTTCTGTCAAGTATTTGACCTGATATAGGTATTATTCTAATAAACATACGATTACCTTACAACATATTTAGAAAATTAATAGACAAGTTTAAATTAATTATTTTACTACGTATAATTAAATTAGTAGAGACACTAGATTAAGGAATAACCAAATTACATAATACATTCGTTGACAATTAATAAAAATACATTTATAAAAATCAACCCATCCATTCTCAAATAATTTGTAGCTCGTTTCAATTCACCAATCATTCCAATCCATAAAGCATTATTTATTAAATAAGGACATTATTACATCATGAATTCACTGAATAGCCAAGGTTTAAGAAGTTAATTTTAAACTCAATTTCTTCTGCTATTTTTTCTCTGATTTTTTACCAGACGAAGAACCAAGCTTCTATTATTCGATGAAGCGTAGGCAATATTGAAATGAAATCAGTGAGATTTTTACTTTCCTACCGATATTATATACTTATATTGATAGAGAAAGATTGTTATTAAAGTTCATACTTACATTGTGTGTGAGGGAAACTCATGTTCATTAGTTCTATAACATCTTGCTAAAAGTTTGCAATAATGGTAGAATTTTTTGAGAAACAAAGTTCTTGAGAGACATAAATGAAAATATTTTAAAGTTTGAACAGAATTAAAAATTGTACATGTTTTTTAGAGTAGGTATGTGCGCCTAGATCTACCTTTTCTGATTCTACAATGAATGTATGTACCTTTTCATCGACAGTTTTTATATGTCATAAAAAACACAAGTTTATTCAATAAGGTAACAGAATTTTCATCATTATGACGATATTTTATTTTTTGTTCCTTTAATTGTCGGATCTATACAGTGTGAAAAATTGGAGCTTTCATACAAACTTCTTTCAATTCCAACGTTTGTGACCCAAGTGAATTATGAATACTTGTGAATCTAAAAGAGAACTCTGAAAAAGTTAGTGTGGGGAAAAAGTTTTGAAACGGGTAAAAATTGCTCACTTGTTAGAAGTAACCCTGTAATAATGTCCCATAGAGTGTTAAAGTAACACGATCAAGAAGAGAAATCAGTTATATGAAAATATGGGACATTATAGCGTCATGAGGAATTTTTATTTATGTTAACGTAATTAATTTAGTTCTACTACGCCCATAACTTGTCTGCCTCGTTGGTCGTGTCGGTTGCAAGTGCGACTGCCGATCGGGAGGTTCTGAGTTCGATTCCCGGGTTGGGCACTACTAAAAATTTCTAATTTAGATTTTCTAGTAGTGGCTCGGAGTCTGGATATGATGCATGGCAATAGGCTTACCACCTATTCTACAGTGGGACGTAAACGTAACTGGTGAAACGTGGGAATGTTCTACATTCCTCTGCCTACCTCTTCGGGGATTACAGGCG
>DWDU01003527.1:0-11520 GCA_018245575.1 Jemadia suekentonmiller
GATATATACATTGTTATGGTATATTTATACCTCACTTTTTATTTACATGAGATAAAGGTGGCTAAAGTACTATGTGTTTTAATAATGTAACGATATATTGACTTCCCAGTGTCCTAATTATCAATTATATATTTAAAATATGTTACAAAAATGTATAAAAATACAAAACTAATATTATTTATAGAAGCCAGTACCACAGAGGGTTCCGAACACACCAGTCACCCATAAGCCGTCGCACACCATTCAGTTGGATATGGCTATATAAAAAAATATTTTTCCAAAATATACCCAGATGTCAGTCACCGTTTCGTCAGTCACTCGTAAACGAAACGAGACGACAGTGGAAAATTGTTCACCGTACGTTATCCTATCCCACTGATAGGTGCGTTACGGCTATGTTGTGTTCGGACGTTGTACTACTTTATAACTACATTGTACACTCTACTTTTATATTTCTTCACTGATAAAAATGAACACATTGAACATCAGCAGCACAGCCGCCGGTTGGCTAAAGTGTCTCACTGCAGAATTATTCATTTCAGCTGATATATAGATGCGCGTAGATTCAAGATATGCTGTTAAAGTATTTATAATAGCTCTCGAAGTAGATCTAAAATATGTAATTTAATTAGTCGATGTAATAATTATTTATTCGTTAATGATTCATTGTTTCGCGTGAGAAACCTAACCAATAGGTGGAACTGCGCGATGAACTAATACACAGCGATACTATTGAACAGCATCAACGACGTCAGTCAAAGTCTATTCTTTTCGCCTCCGGAGGCGTGAGCGAGTAACGCGGAATTCGGATCAGGAGCGCGTCACCATTTGCGAGCCACCGTCCGCGTGCTTCTTGATCATATGCGCCTTGAGGTAGCGCTTCTGCGCGAACTTGAGGCCGCATGTGGCGCAGCAGAACTCGGCCGCGGCGTGCGTGCGCGCGTGGCGCAGCAGGTCGCAGCGCACGCTGAAGCCGCGGCCGCACGTGGCGCACACGTGCGCGCGCGCCGCCGCGTGCCGCTGCACGTGCCGCGCCAGGTGCGTGCGCCAGCGAAACGACCGCTCGCACTGCGAGCACGCGTAGCGCTTCACGCCGCCGTGGCTCTGCTCGTGGATGTACAGGCTCGGCTTAGAGCGAAACTTCTTGCCGCACTCCTTGCATTCCAAGTCGTACGCGCCCGTGTGGATGCTGACATGTTGCGCCAGGTTAGCCTTCGTGCCGAATTTCTTTCCACACACCTGGCACTCGTGTTCTCTGCTACGTTTGTGAAAGTATTTCATGTGGTAAAAGTAGCTGGACGACGCTCGGTACGGCTTGCCGCAAATAGGGCAGGTTCTAGATGTTTTAGGAGACTTATCAGATTTTTCCTTGTCCTGCTCTTCCTCCTTGGGAATCAGAGCAACGTTATTCTCAACGATGTCCTCATCATTTTCGGGGGACAGCTGTTCATCGGCATTATCAGTGATTTCATTTATTTGTTTATCACGTTTTGCAGCAGGTTCTTTTTTGATCCTTTTCGGTCGTTTCGCTGTCGAACTTTCCGTATTGACGTTTTGTAAGGATTTCACAATGACAGGTCCGGGTCGGTCTTCATCTACCACTTTATTGTCTATGCTAATTTCCATTTCTATTTTACACGACTCGTCGTTATTTTTTATTGATGCCTTCTTTTTCTGGTCTTCTAATTTACGAACGCGATCTTGTTTTACGATTTTCCCAACTGTCTTACGATCCGAATCCCGTTTCTTAGCAAGTGCTAGCTCATTTTTTTTACGTTGTAGCTCTAGCCTTCTGCGTACAAAACTTTTCAGACTTTCCAGTTCGTTGTCCTCATTCTGTTCAGTTTGGGCAGATTCTTCTTCTGTGCTGGGTGACTCACTACTATTGTAATTCTGCTTTACGTTTTCGGAGCAAATATCGGCAGCATGTTGAGACATGTGAAATATCATGTCTCCTCTATCCAGGAACGAATGGCATTGTTCGCAACGAAACACCCTCTGAAGGTGCATCGTCAACAAGTGGTTATTGTACATGTCGGCCGGAGTCGTGAGCGGGCAGTAGGAGCACACGCGCTGCGGGCGCTCCGGCTGCGGGTCGGTGCCGGCGTCTTTGTACCTGGAACAAAGTTCCTCGTCATTATGTACTTCAACATTACTTACATCATACTATTACTACTTCTCAAAATTATGGTTCCGTCTGCCGTGAGTTCTAGAGTGAGCGGTCAGTTGGCTACGAAGTCTAAAGGCTCTCCCACATCCGCACAAGTGAGCTTTTTCGCCTGTGTGGACCGTAACATGCGCCTTTAATTCCGCTTTTCTTTTGAATTTTGATCCACATTCCATACATTCGAATCTACAGAAGTCATGCGTCTTCCTATGCATCCTGAGGGCTGTGTTGGATTTTGAAGCTTTTCCGCATATATCACAAACGTAATCCCTCCTTTCTTCGTGTGATTTAATGTGATCCTGAAGATGGCTCTTTCGTGAGAAGGCTCGGCGGCACACAGCGCACTGGTGCGGGCGCTGGCGGCCGTGCAACGTACGAACGTGGCGGGCGAGGTTGCCGCTGTCGCTGAAGGCCAGCCCGCACGTCGCACAGCTGTACCTTCGCTCTCCCTGATGGCACCTCATGTGCCGTTTCCACGACGCCGAAACTACACTTTTGTTACAGGCATTGCAATATACATATTGCTTGCCGTTTTCACTCGTTACATTTGTTTTTATTGTGTCATTCGTTTCTTCTTTGGATATTTTTTCGCCGAGTTCGCCGCTGGATTCCACAGACTCAACTTGGATTCCAATGATATTCAACTCAAAATTTTGACTGAAAAGTGAAATATATTACTTTTATAAGTTTCTTGCTTGGATCTGTTTAGTCGAGAGGACGATGCAAGTGAGGATACTAAGAAAGTAAAAAAGTAAAAAAAAAAACCAAAAAATACTTTACAATAGTATATTAAAAATAACATCACAGATGGTATTATATATGTTCTTAGTACGGTGGAACATGGTCGTACGGGAGGTGATGCGAGACCTCCGCGCTGGCGCTGCCGTCATGGGCCCTTTTGCAATGATGTCTCAATGCTTTTCGTTGTCGGAAGGCGGCACCGCACGCGGCGCATACGTGCGGCTTGATGTCCGTGTGCGACAACACGTGACTGTTCAACTCGTGCTTCTGCCGGAACCCCTTGCCGCAGTTGATACACACGTGCGGTCGCTCGCCGGTGTGCTTTAGTCGGTGTCTCGTGAGCCCAGGTCGGAGTTTGAATTTTGCCCCGCAATCTGTGCACTGGTGCGGAAACTCTTCGCTGTGCGTTTTTAAATGAACATGCAAAGTACTGCTTTGGGTGAACCGTTTGCCGCAATGAGAACATTCGAATGGCCGCTCGCCGGTATGGATGCGAAAATGTTGTTTCAAATTTTGTAGGTTACTAAAATTCTTCGGGCAAATGTTGCAGGAGTACCGACGAACGCGCTCATGCGTCTCCGTGAGGTGCCGCTGCAGGCCGCTGGGCGCTCGGAACTGTTTCCCGCAAATGTGACACACGCATGGCCTCTCTCCAGTATGAATTCGTTTGTGAAATAAATATGTATGCGACGAGCTCAGATTTTTTCCACATATCTTACATGTAAAACTTAGCTTACCGTTGATTTTTGTTCTCGCTTCGCTGAGCTCGACTCTGGTCTCTTCGTCCATTCTGTCTTTCCTCATGTTGCATAGGGTAAGATCGTCGTAGCTATTGATATCTAAGTTTTCGGCCTCCTGTGTATCATCTTCTCCATTAGAAGAATTCGAATCTGTGAAATCCGGGTAGCTATATTGTTGTGATTTATGCTCGTTAACGTAATGGTTTCTAAAGTTTATGAGTGCTTCGTAAAATTTATTATACGCTTCGGACGATTTACTGTTGGCAATATATGACAGTGGAGCGTCTTCATCATCCAAATGCGAAGTGTTATCGAGGTCTGGTTTAAGGACTTCACAATCGAGTTCTGGTTTAAGATTTATTTCGCAATCGAGGTTACTATACCTATCGACGTCCATAGTACAGTTGCTTAAATCAATTGCGTCTGTTGGAGTAACTTTGATTATATTTATATCACTCTCCGTAAATGGACAGCATTCGAAGCTAATACGGTGGGGCATCCATCTGCAACAAATAACCCCGAGTTATATCCTGTGATGTGTGCTTAGGTGACGTTTTAAGTGTGAGTTCTTCCTAAATTTCTTTGGACACAGGTGACATGTGTATTTTCTGATGTCGAAGTGCATTTCCATGTGTCGATTTAATGTGTTCTTCGCTCTATATGACTTTCTACAATATTCACACGTGTAAGGCTTAATACCCGTATGCAGTCGCGAGTGTACGTCGCGTTCAATTCGCGAAGGGAAGGCTTCTCCGCACGACGTGCACACGAACCTCAGCTCGCCCTCGTGTACAACCTTCCAGTGATTAGTCAGGGTCCACTGACTTCTATAGGTTTTATTACATTTTTCACAGGTGTACTTCCTAGCCTCCCCGCTGTGAGTCTTCATGTGGATGATCATGTTGTACTTGTTAGAAAAGGTTTTTTTACACTTTGGACATGTTGCGGGGATGTACTTTTTACAATTCGAAATTTCAGTTTTTCTTTCTTTAATATTTTCTTTCATATTTGGGACTGTATCAACATGTTTTTGGTTCACATGCACCTGTAATTCGTCATCATCGTCGGCGGAGAACCCACAAGTTCTACACACTGCTCCCTTTAAACTTTTCGCTACATGATGTTCCTGAACGTGGGCCACGAATGATTTCTTATCAAAAAACTTGTCACAGCACGTCACGCCGCTATCGATGCTAGCTTCTACATGTCTGCCAAGATGACATATTAGCCTCGACGTCGACGAAAACATACTTTTGCAATATGGACAGCAAAACTGTGGTATATCTACGCCATTTTTACGTACAGTCTCGTCTTGGACAGTCTCAGCATCACCATCGACATCATCAAAGTCATCTAATAGCAGACTCTCCTCAAACGTTACATTATCTTTTATAAAGTTTTCTAATGACTGCTCACTTAGTACATCAGAACAATGGTTCATACAGAGATGTCCAGTTAACTCCTCCACAGTGTTTCCGACGTTTGTACCATTGCATTTTAAGCACACATACTTTAAATTGAAATTTTCTTCCACATTCATTGCGAGAAAGTAATTAGCAAGTATATTTTTAACAACAGAGCCTAGCAACATTGTCGACTCATACCTGTAATTGTACAGAAGTCATATTTGTGGTCAGTAGTAATATATCATAATGGCCTTATATAATATCATATCAAACACTTACTTTGTTTCCTCTTTGATGTCATCAGTACTATCACTTGGCTTTGGTTCCTGAAATTAAAATTTTCTTACAATTAACATATTATTCCATATTATTCCAATTACATATTATTCCATGAGGGTGCAGTACTATGTTCCTATTCTAATATTAAAAATGTTATTACAGACATTAGAAATTCAAACATAATCGCTTTTTCATAGCTTTTTTTGATTCCATAAATCCAATATGTCATGTACTCAGTGCTTCAATGTAATTTAGTTTCAAACCTATGTAATAATGTAAAAATGCATAACTTCCTATTTGAATCGATATACTTCCTAATCCATGGGGTTAAGACTGGGTTTGAAGAATCTGAGGGCAAAGGTATCTATCTATCTATAAGTACAATATAGCACCATTCACAAAATTTGTAAATGTATTAACTTTGACTGAACATAGACATTTGCAAAGTTCAAGGGAATTTACAAGATGATATGTTTGAATCAAATAGTATATATTATAATCATTAAGTATATATTATAGGTGAATGAGTTAGCGGGACACACACCGGCGGGGCGGCCGGCCGCGCGCCCAGGTGGCGCCGGAGCACGAAGTCGGTTACGCGAGCCAGGCGGGCCACCTTATGCCAGCACACCAGGTTTCTCGAACACATCATGCACACTCCCTTTGGCAACTGGTCGTTTTCACTTATCTACAATCATATTACTGTTGCAACTTTAAAACATTTTTATAAAATTTATCTAAAAATATGGATTTGTTACACTGGTATTTTCACATTTTTGTTCATATTATTCTCTATTCATTGCATTATTTGTATTTAATTATCATTGTAATGCAGTCCACTGCTGGGACGTAGGCTTTCCCAGAGGGGTTATGCTCATAACCCCGGAATGTAGGTTGGCACTTGCAGAGCACAGCTTTTCGCACCACCTATACTGCTGCCCATAGGCAGCAAGGACATATAAATGTGTCTATGCAGATCACACACTAATATTATCTGCCAGTGCTGTGTTAAGTTGTCTCTTACAACTTCCTATGTCCAAGCACGAGATTGGGAAATCTATTATTACTCTGCCTTAATACAGAGTATTTAATTATATCCATTATTATATATATATGACCAAGTAAAACTTATAATATTTACAAGGAAAAACACATATTCCACAAATCAAATAAGTGATTCTAAAAATAATACCTTGATGAATAGGTACTTCTGGATTAATTCAGCCAAGTCATATTGCTCATCTGTATCACCAAATATAGGCTTTATTTGATCCGCAATATGTCCACACACTCTGCACACTTTTGAGAAGTCATCAGCATCTGTAACAAAATTCATTTTCATATAAAACTTCTTTATATACCGACAGACAGAACCACACTTAAGGTATTAATTAGTTAGTAAACGGTCATAAATATCTTTTAATTTTGTTCCTCACCATGAATTCTTCAGAAGTGTATGCTCCAATTTTTACTAGAAAATGTAGTGGTAAAATGTCCAATAAATATGATAAACTAATTAGTTAACGAGACATTAACTAAAGTATTGCTTATAAGATTTACGAATTAATGTTATGGCACAGCCACCTTAAATGTTGCCAGTCCTTAAATATAGTCTTCTATACATAAACATATTACAATGACTTAACTATATTACATTTACAATTGAACATACATACATAAACATTTTAGCAATTTAATTGTGTGTAAAGGATGTGTTGTAAAACAAATCTAAAAAGTTCATAATGTTATTATTCCCCTGTGTACAATAAGTAAAATTTATTGATATTATATAGCTAGTTTTAGTGACATAAAGTGAAAAAAATGTTTTTTAGATTTATTGTCACTTGTATCATAAATCTATATAGGACATCCTCCACTTCCTTTATCTTAGCTTGTAGAACTGCTTACACTTAAGAGGCATGTGAAATTACATAATACAAAATTAAAACAAACTTGGTAGATGATGTTGACACTTACTGGCGATTTCGTCGGGCAATATGGCTTGCTCATGTTTTTTCAGTTTCAACACCTTACGCGACGCATAACGTTGGTGACCTTCCTCCACGGGTTGTTGTTCGGTGACACTCATTTTATTGGTATACAAGTCAACACTCAGCAGTAACACATCTCCATAAGAAGCAAACCCAAGAGAGAATGGACGCTCTTAGATTCAGACGCTTCTCATCCATTCACGCATCTGCATTCGGATCGATTGTCGTAAACTTCCGTATCCTTGGATTGCGCATGTACTTTGCTGCAGTGAGATGCGCGCGACGCTGCCTGCAATGCAGTAGGAACATATAAATTTATATCTATCCATAGTTGTAGAATACAGTCTTCTACTAAGTGGGATAGTACTTATTTCAATTATTTCGGACACACACGTAGGACTGCGCATTATGCACTTAAATGTTAATAACAGCACTGCACCGCGTTTTAATAAATAATATAAACGCATGTAAATGAACATTAGGAATTGTCACAGTCAGAACACGTTTTTGCAATTTAGAAAAAATATTGTTTAAAGTTTAAACTTACACTGGAAGTCCAGGCTTTGATTCCAACCAAATAATGGCGGCGTAATTCATCTAAATGGGGAAAGAGTAAGGACGCTTCCGCTGATAGCGCCGATACCCTGTTTAGTTGTCACTTGTCATCTATGACATACTGTCACTTGTCAAATTGAAAATTAGTGTCTGTAAAAAAATAGCTACAATAAGCGTTTTATTCCAGGGGATAAGTCCCGTTAAATTATGCATCGATTTTGGAAACCGTGAATATGAAACGGATAATATGGATATAATATGGAACGGATAGTATGGAATCACGTGGGACGACTTCCAAAATTCTAAAATAATATATAAGTCAAAATGAAATCTATGAGTCTAATTGAGAAATAAACAATTAAAATAAAACTCTATTGTCAACTTAATCCAAAGATTAAAAGAATTTACTATTTTTCTTTGTTTATCTGATTTTTAAAAGTCTTTCTATTCAAATTGATATTCAGCTGTAACATTTATTATTTAAGTACCTATCAAACATACGGCATCATACCATAAGTGAATAAATTTTTATGATGAATTCAAAAAGTTCTATCAAATTATTCAAGTTCAAACTCATGTCATCTTATCAGTACCTATTGTTAGGAAGGTATACTAAAGTTTGATACTACTAAAGATGCAGTAGCACGCCTATGGAGTTTCTTTCGCCGCTTCTTCTCCATAGCGAGGCTTTTCCCGAAGCGGTGGTAGCTTCATTTTGACGTACAAAAAGTGTTCCAATGAACCAATTTTGAATAAATGATATTTGAATTTGAAGAAAGGCTGTCTAATCACTAGGTTAAATGTCCTCGAAAGTCTGAATGTTGCAAAACGATAGCTTCAAATAAGCGTACGCAACAGAATGTAATATGTACTCTTATAATACTAATATAAATATATTACTAGTATAAGTATAGTACTGAATGTTCTAGTATTACAAGTAGAGCCGTTGCAATTGCAATATGAGGCACAGTAGTTATCATTATCGCTTGTTTCTTTTCAACGGACGCCATCGCATCGGTTCGTGTTAGTAGGTCACAGAAATAGTTCCACGTTCCGTTTACTTTGTGCTCGCAGGCTCTGCATGTGGGTGGGTCGGTTGGGATTGAAAGTTTGCGAGAGTGCGTGCGAACCGTAGATACATGAGCCGTTCTTTTCACCTAGAGCAGCCACTTCGGTTGTGTATGAATCGAACTATTCATCTGCAATTGCTTTTTTTTGTTATTTTTGCGAAATGAAATAATATCGCTGCTTCGTTGGTCGAGTGGTTGCTTGCGCTTCTATTGATCGACAGGTTCTGTGTGTGTGATTTTGAATTTTTCAATAGGTTCACCCCCCTTCTAAGATGGAACGGAAACGTAACTTGTGAAACGTACTTACTTCTCTGCCTGCCTCTTCGAGAATTACAGGCGCGATGTTACGAAACAATATCAGATAAGGCCTGTTGTTTGTAAGCAATATTAAAACGTGCCTTTTTAGTATGAACTTTGACGAGTAGAAGTGGATTAATTTTTTATATCGGACAATAGAGACCGGGAGTAGCTGATGAAGAGTAGAATAAATAAAGGTTGAGCCAAATCGGGCTGTTGGGAAGCAATCAATTTATAGCGGTCTGCGTGGTGCTGTAATTGATGTGCAGCTGGGGGCGAGTCGATGGCCGAGCGAGCTGCTCTAGCGCGTGCCAGTCGTCTCGCGCCAGCAACTCGTACGAATACTTGTTCTTGTTACCCAAAGCGACGAACACTCGTTTTATCATCATCCGCATAAAATACAGACATATATTATTCATAACTAAAAATTCTAGTTAAACAAATTCAATAGTACCCAACCCGGGTTTTGAACCCAGGATCGCTCGATCGACAGTCGCGCGTGCAACCGCTCGATCAAACTAAGCTGCCACTATCGTCGCACTACTAATAAAATTTCTTACTCCTCCGCCAATTTTTCTCTTTATATGATATTTCTAGTAACAATAATACTCATATACAAGCTGATAGTAGCGCTACAATCGGTGGCGCAAATATAGAAATCACGACAAATATTTATTTGTTCTTTCATTTGGATTGGATTTATTCCGTTGGAAATAATATTTGTATTATGAACATTATACATTGATATGAATTTGGAAATTTGAAGGATAATAATGGTAATTACCCATTACTGTATGTCATGCAGTAATATAACGGTATTTTTTGGGGTTTTTTAAAGAAAAAAAATATCATTAAATACATAGTAAGAAGACATAAAAGAATAAGTATTTCACATGAAAAAATTTCATGACACATCAAAAAAGAAGCTATACAAGACAATGTTAAGATTAATTGACGAGGTCTAACTATCTTACAGTTCAGATTATGTCTTAGCCATTGGTCAGTGAATCCATCAACTCGCCAGACAAGCGCACCGCCACAGATGCAGCGTTGCCCGTAAGCGGATCACCGGTTAAGTGATGGATGTATTTTGTCACCGGCGGCGGTCTACAGAATGCGCATTGCTCAAGCGACTACCGCTCGTTTTGTTACAAAATTAAATAACGTCATTGCGCGCTGGCGTTAAACTATCTATCGTACACGAATGGGCAGTACCTACAACTAATGCTTGTAATGACACTACAATACATAGTGCGTACTACTCATTATTTGTAGTTTCACAAATAATGACATATTAATGCAATTTACACTGTCGCAAGCGTTTGTTACGATGCAGCTTCAGAAATGATTTTCGTTTGCGCGATTAGGTACAGGGGAATTGATTCGATTGTTTTGTTCAGTGTGAATTTTTATCTTGATTTATATATATATTTATAGATATACATTAAACTCATTAATACAGATGACTATTATTCGTGACACACATACAGAATTATCTTGATTGATTCAGCGTTAAGGAATGTAATTTTGTTATGTGCGATCGTAACTTAGCACGCTGACGTGTGAGTGTGTGCGTTTAGAGAAAGTTGTACAATGCGTACAGTTGTACTGTACACTAATCGACGTACTTACTGACGTATCGAAAAATCTAGTACTACGCGTGACTTGTACAGTGGTGTATCCAGTACAATCGTTAAATGCGATTCGGAACTGTAAATTACATGTACAGTTACGGTATTTTTAGAACCGGACGGTACACATTTACAGCGTATCGTAAAACCGTGATCAATGTTATTAGCGTTTTATGATATTTTACCGATTTTAACATATTATAATTACGACGTTTCACGCGGCAAACGTTTTAATGGCTAATTAAGGGGAATATTTTTATGTGTAGATCCAATTAGTGTCCGTACTAAGTAGCGAGATTTACAGTAGGTTTGATAAGGTTGTTGGTCGCATTTACTGGACGCGGCTATCTCAATGGTCTGGAGTAGCATCGCGTCTGTGACCGACTTTGAATCAACTAACTAATACTATCTGTAGTCGCATTAATTATATAACTGGTCTAATTTGTACTAACATTGAACTACTTAATTATAGTAGTTAGTAGTTGAGTTGCGATTACGTTCTGTTAAAAGGAGCGCAGGTTTAATTTTTAAATGCAAACATTTTTGAACAATTAATGACATTTTTGAAGCAAACGACTGTTTTTTTTTCCATTCCATTAATTCCCTTGTTAGAATCCACTTCTCGTAACATATGTATATATAT
>DWDU01003528.1:0-11520 GCA_018245575.1 Jemadia suekentonmiller
CTTGGATTTTCAATACATTAGAGATAGGTATTCGACATATCGACATATTGTTTTTCAGTAGCGTTTTAGACAAACGCTAAATTGTTCTTTGTTTAACTCATCTATTTTGTTTATATATTGATAATACCAACAGGCCAGTGGAATATGTATGCATAAATGTTTTAAATGTACAGGGTATCGCCCACTCAATACGGCACTCTGTATGGAAATATCTGCTTGATTACTATCCGTGGAACATGAGCCATAGTCAGCTTCGGGCCCACCAAAAGCGAAAAACGGAGGAGTACTTTTCCATGAAACTTCAGTGGCGATCCATGACCGAAGGCCAGGAGTCTCGCTTCTCGGAGTATAGAGACAGAAAAAGTCTAGTGGAGAAGGATGTCAATAGAACTGATAGGACTCACCCGTTCTACGCCGGAGACAATAATCCCAACTTGGTTGTTCTACAAGATATCCTCATGACGTATGTCATGTATAATTTTGATCTGGGATACGTGCAAGGGATGAGTGACGTTTTGGCGCCACTCCTGCTCTTGTTGGGGAACGAAGTGGATAGTTTCTGGTGTTTCGTTGGGTTTATGGAGAGAATTGTGAGTATTTTGAGATCTGTATTTTATATTATTGTTTGAAATTTTTACTTTTAAACGTAAGTCTCAATATTGAACCTGTAAATATATGGTTTTTAGACGGCAGTGTGAGAAGCAAAACATTTATTAATGAGGAAGTTTATATTATTGAAATTAACATCACATACTGGTATTTAAATTAAAGGTTGAATTATGCTATGAGGTGAAGCCTAGCTTTGGATCAGTTGAGACCGAAATGTAGTACTGATTATTACTATTCGTCATTATTTATTTTTATATTAACATATTATGAGTAACAAATGGACTTTGTACTTGTATGTAAAACATAAAAACATGCATCAAGTACTGGATTAATATTTATGCAAACTAAACTTATTTTGTACTATCCAGGCGCCGAACTTTGATATGGACCAGGCGGGGATGAAGCAACAGTTGCTCCACCTGCAACAGCTGTTAACCTTTGCGAGCCCCGAACTGGCGCGCCACCTGGCGGCCAAGGATTCCGGCAACATGTATTTCTGCTTCCGTTGGCTTCTCGTCTGGTTTAAGCGCGAGTTCTCCTTCAGGGACATTATGAGGTTACGATTATTTGTTGTTTGTTTAGCTAAAATGACTAAAGGTTAAAAGTAGCAATGTAGTTGCAGTTAGCGAAATGTGCTACTGAGTAGGTTTAAGAAGTCGCCGTGGGCGACCTCCCTTAATAAATCATTGTGATGATGTTTAAGAAATCTGTAGGATATCTTCTACTTATTCTTGCATAAGAATACACTTGCACTTTATTACTGAAATAAACAATATGTTGTAGGTTATGGGAAGTATTGTGGACTGGACTGCCATGTGCTAACTTCCATTTACTGATATGTGTTGCAATACTTGATGCAGAGAAGGATGTTCTCATTAGCAAAGACTATGGTTTCACTGAAATATTAAAGGTGAGTAATGTGACAAAAAGATTAGTTCTTTGTGAGGTGATAATTGATTATGGCCGAGTGATAGTGGCTTGTGGTAGTATAGAAGTTTGCTTCTACTTCTTGATTGTAGTAGTGAGGATTTTAACATTTGGCCTTTACCCTTTTATTCTTAGAGAACTATGTGCAACTGTGGAATGATTCAAATTGATCACATAAAAAAATCAATAGTGTTATACTTAATAGAGCAATGTTGTTCTGTATGGGTATAAACAAGTTTATTTATAGTCTTTATATGTCCCAATATTTGTAACTACTCATTGTAACTTTGGGGAATATTTTTTTTTTAATCCTAAAAACAATTTTTTTTTATATGTTATAATTTTTCTTTTTTCAGCATGTTAATGACTTATCAATGTGCCTTGATGTTGACAAAATTCTGAGCACAGCTGAAGGAATATATCATCAAGTAGTATCTGCACCACACCTTACCGATCAGATACGAATCATCCTCGGCCTTCCCACTGTTGGACCTACAGTAACTGATCCTGAACCGACTCCATCCACTAGTGTACAAGTTAATGGTACGGATAATGAACACACAGATGTCAATCGAACGAATGGACAAGACATGGAAGAAGTTATGTATCAGATAGGCTTAGATATGAATTTCTGAGGCACGACATATATTGCTAACGTATGTATGTATTGTATTGTAGACATAGTTATTTGTATGTATTTAACATAATTTCTTGATAACACATTTGTGATTCAGATGATATTTGCATGGAAGTTTCGAGAATATTAACTATATCAACTAGATGTATCAGTTTTTAATGAAAAACTGTCTTTTGTCTTAAAATACCCAACTGAATCAAATCAATAACAGTATATTATCAGTTGATGGCTTTTTATTTCAAACATAATGCAAAATTTGTTCCCTGCAAAGAGATAAAACATTTATTTGCTGGCCAGTGCATGGTTATTTCTGGTATAATGAATATTTGTTGAATGATGGGCAGAAAAAGATAGTATTCGTGTTGATTCATAAAAAACATTTCATATTGGTTAATAGTTAACAGTAAATTTGTGTTTAGTTGCCTAAGAATCCCAGCTCATATTCACTATTCAGCTATCTCATGACAGTGGTAAATGATGATTTAAGTATGCATGAATGCTTCAGCTTCGATTGATTGCAAGTATCATATGTTACATGTCTTATTTATAAAATCTCATTAGCGGAGCTTTTACTATAGTTTCTCTTTTCGTTCCTCCTAAGAGCAATAAAAATAATATAAAAAAGGGATAAAACTCAACTCAAACTAAAATCGGTCAGTTCTTCTAAAAAACGAGTGCTATGTTTTTATATATAGTACATACATTTGTTTATGTAAAAACACTGAAAAAAGGTTTTTATATTTGAAATTAAATACATGATGTCCTGGCTAGACATAGAACATAAGAAACAGTAAATAATAATAATGTGCATGATTCTTGCCATAGGTATAAATTGCACCTCATTGTTTGTAATTTTTTTTTTTTTGTATAGCTACTTCCCATTTTTGATATTGACATTCGCGTGAGAGATTATTTGGTAATAATATGTATGTATATTCCAATTTTTGCATTACTTACCAGTTCAGCTGTATAAATCTGTTTTTTACTCATTTTACTTTATTTTACTACTTTACATTTATAACTGAAAGTGTGTAATGTGCTTTTGTTAAGCAAGTGGATTTAGCCTGTGTTTTCATTTTAAAAATAGCTTTGAATATATTATTATAATTACGTTACTATAAGCTTGGTCTCATAATTTTGATTTAAGATTTTCTAAATATATTAGATTATAATAACACGTAAGTAATAGAAAGGCATAAGTCACACGTTTTATCACGATTTCAGTCGAGATCAATTTATTCAAAACAGAATTATTAGCTGAAAAATTCAAACGAAACTACGTTGATGGCTGATTTTTATTTTTCATTGTTTGATTTCTATCATAAAATTTGTTAATTGTTTACATTTTTTCTGTCACATGTTATAATGAACGTTTATCTTGCAGGTAACACTCGAATATAACGGTATTGAGATATCTGTTGTAACGAAAACCGTTTGGGCCCTGCTCGCCTAGTGCACGTGTAGATGTCCATAGTGTATAGATAATGGTGATAAATTTTATATTTTTATACATATTACACAAATTGTCTTTTAATAATTGGCTTGTGCACATTAAATTAATAAAAAAACCCGTATATTTATGTATCGTATTTTTGCTCGTAAAAATGTACACATGTACATCTTTGAAACCGAAAATATGTTACGAGGGATATTTGTGATATGAATGAAGAAAGCAGAAGTGAATTTCATGAAACTTGATTTATATTGTATGTACCTAAAGTAATCTATATTATATTACTTATAGGGAATGTTTTACGTATGTACCCATACTGTGGCTTGTAATATCGCTTACCTTATGCACACAGCGGCATCTTTTAAGTAACCAATTAAACAACATTTTAAAGGATATTATTATCTTGTTATTTTGTTAGTATGGGGCTACTATTTTGTACTTTGCTCTGAATTATATAAATTTTAATGTAAAGGAAAATAATAAAAAATATCTATGTAGTGGTCAATAGCATAGCAGTGATAGAGCCTCTATATTAGCAACAAGTTTCATACTTTCTTATGAACGTTTAAATGAATAATTTGTTATAAAATAAAAAACACGCCTTAATATTATTCCTAATATTTAAAACCTTAAGATGTTTTAAATTACTTGCATTTACTATTGTCAGTTCATGAGTGTAAGAATTTGTTATTGGTAGACATAGCAGACATTTCAATGATTATAAAAGGCGATAATGCAAGAATTATGCTCCTAGTGCGTTCTCTGGGTAGAGTGACAGTCATATTTGAAATGAAGTATCAATTTTAATTGGCTGCAATTAGAACTGTGTGCCTATTCAATTCCTATTTTCTGCAAAATACTGAAGCTTTATAACTGCTTAAAGTTCCCTGACTTGATTTTTTAAAATATTTCCATATACTTGCACAAAATTTTTTTGTACTTTGAAGGTTTGAACCAACACCTGCTTTATCACCCACCGACTCAGACAATTAATTAGCAAGTCGTTTTTTAAATACTGTTCTCGGTTCCTTAACATTTTTCAAAGTTTATTATTGTTATTAATTCCTTTGTGTTTTTTGATTAAATATAGTTATAGAAATATTAATAGGGTGAATTTGATTTCGCTCCAAGACATTACATGATTAACAGCTGGTGTTAAGATTTATATAGTTATTTACAAAGATTGGAAATTTATATTGTAACAGTTTTGTGTTAAACAGTTGTCCCACATACAAATGATTGTTAAGATTTATATTTAATTGTTTATAATATAATTAAGTTTGATAAGCTCTACACAACAGACGCGACTGTGTTTTTGTACACAAATGCAACACACACATGTAGGGCTAAGAGTAGTTTTTTTAAGGTAACATAATTTTTATTTTATTTAATAATAACAGGTGTAATAATAATAACAATTACTGTTTATTTAATTCATTATTTGAATGGTGCTCATGTTATCATTTTAATTTGTTAATTTTCAATTGATTAAAAAAAATCTTTGAGATGATTTAATTTTGTTTAACACACATTTTAAATCATAGTTTCTAAATTGTTTTTACTTTAGTATAATGTGAAGGGGTTTGATCGGAGGTTAAAGTTACTGTTCATCCTAGGAATGCTGAATCAATATTACTGGAAGTTATTGTTAAATTGTCCTGCCAGAATTCATATGGGCTATGCAGAGACCACAGAGTGCCAAATATCTCTATACTTACAGACCTCCCGTTTTTCTCTTTAATGAAAGTAACAGTCAATATTTAGATCAAGATTATCCATAGCCAAATACATAATTTTGTAACATCTCAATTCTAATAAATGGATTTTACCAACAGATTTTGTAGGTTGAGAATTTGTTATGAATTAACATGAATGTTTTTTATACTGTGTAAAAATCTGGTCTCTACAACCAGTGCTCATTATGATCTGGTTTTATTTACTGTGCAATAAATATTTCGTTTTTCAAAGTGTACCACTACAATTTCGATTAAAGTAACAAAGCCTTGTGTATTGACCTTCTTTCATTGTCATTATTGTAATTAACTTCTGTTACTCACTACTTGTTTAATGTTTGTGATTATTTTGAATTTTATTAAAATTATTATAACTTTGAAGTGCCTTTTATTTAAAAAAATCTAATGTCAGTGTCTTCCAGTACAGAATTGCATGGTATAAAGAACACTAGTACAAATTAGTAGCTGTTTCTGTGTTCCAATGGAATATAACTGTCGATTGAGTTGTGCAATAATACATTTAGATAAATTTTTGGTCACTACCTAATAAAGACAATTTTAAATACATAAAAAAAAGTACATATTTAGAAAGAGATAATACAAAATATTTGGTTAAACAAAAACATGTTTATTATACTTTGCACAACACTCATAGTCATGCAAATATAGCTACATAGTATTATAATTAAAAATGAGATCATATAATTTGTACTTAAAAATTAATAGTTAGTTATTATAGATTTAAAGCATTAATTTGCCATTTGACTGTGTGATTTCAAATGAACATTCAGACCATATCGTGTCTGATAGGACTTGTCACACATATGACAGTGAAAATTTTTAACACCTGTGTGAGTTAAGGAGTGACGTTGCAGTTCTGATTTGGAGAAGAATCTTTTCCCACAGCTTTCACACCCATACTTCTTCTCTTTTAAATGATTCTTGCGGATATGTGAACTACGGGCACTCGATGAGATAAATGTAGCATTGCACACTTCACATTTGTGATTTCTCGTTCTCTTATGATTCCATAGCACATGTGAATTGAGGCTGCCAGGCACTTTGAATTTCTTAGGACAATATTTACAGCTATATGGCCTTTCTTTACTGTGTATTAGCATATGTATTCGTATGTAACCTGGTGGGTATGACTTTCCACATTGATCACATTGTTGTAGAATTCTTTCTGCTTTATTCTTATCTCTATTTTGATTTGGTTGGCAAGTGTGTGTGTTTAAGTCGTTATGACTGTAGAAGCCTTCCCAGCAATTCTCACATAGGTATGGTTTAAGGTGAAGTTTTCTATGCCTTACAAGTGATCTGAAATCTTCAAATTTTTCATTGCAATAATCACAATCTCTCCCTATAGATGATTTCACTTGATGAACATTATTACAATGTTCATTTAGAGACTTTACTGAATGGAACTCAGATTTACATTCTACACAAAACACTACATTCAATTCTTCTCTGATAACAGATGGTCTATTAACTAACCTTCTTTTGTAGTATCTATTAAACTCATGGGCTACTTTGTGATCAGTTTCTAAATTAAAGTCGAAATTGTCACTAGTAGAATCCACAAAGGTGAAACTCTCTGCTAAAGTTTTGGCACTATTTTCTATTAGGATTTTAAAAGAGTATGTCACTGTTAAATGGTGAACACAATTTATACAGATATTTTCAGGAAATTGATCCTCTGGTGAAATCTGTAATTAAATATTTGCAGAAATTTAGCACTTTATTTTCAAAAATATTCTTGATTTTAATCTTGATCCAGAATATAAAGTATTTACCTTATAATTGTAAAAATTATCTAAAATATCAGATAATCGAACTCCTTGCCCGGCTATTGTAATAACTGTTTGAATATGACGCATTTCTTTTCCGGCTCCTAAGCATGTCCTACATCGGTCTTTATAATTCATTTCTGTAATGTAATTATATTGTTGAATTTAGATTTATAGTAAAATACACCAAAAATAATATTGATTTACATGTCAAAACAATTCAATTTGACAATGTAATGTTGACAAGGAGTAATCGTAGACAAAAAATTGTAACGGACTTCATTAAACAAAAAATTATTCTACTATAACTATAGCAAGTTAAACTTTTGTAGTATTTATTGGCAATAAGAACATCAATAATTTTAGTTTCTTATTTATGTCCTCATATAGTTGTATAATTTACTGCGTTTTAGTTTTGTAAAATAATGTTCATTTCCACTGAACTGAAGATTTCTATATTTAGAAATGGTATGGTTGTCATTGTCATACAATTGTCAATCTCGAACTACGTAAATCGCGGACTATGTTTTGTAATAATCCAGAAAATGTAAGTCGTGCTAACGTATGCGGCAAAAAAAATAGGAAACGGAAAAAGCATTCGTCCTACCCTCGATGTGATAAAAAAGCAAAACAGACAGATCAAAGTAATTCAAATCTAACCACCGCTATGTCTCATTGTGGGAAATGCCATCATGTGGCCGCGGGCACTTGGAAATTTAAACATGAAGTAGCCTTTTGGAAATCACGAGCTAAGAGTCTTGAATACGAAAACAAGATACTCCACGATGCAGTAAAAAAGCTGTATTTGAGTCATTTTGCACAACCCACTACATCTTCAGACGAGGGCGCAAAATTTTTTGATTTAGATCCTAACTATTTTGAACATGAAATGGGAATTGAAGATGATAATGATGAAGATGGTGATGAAGATGACGATGAAGATGATGATGAAGAATATGATGAGGAAGATGATAATTTCGAAGTTAGTGAAGAATTTATAGAGTTTTTGAAGCAAAACGCGAAATATAAGGAAGATGCCTTAAAGGAAAAAGAAAAATTGAAAGCTAAGCTTGAAGCTGAAAACAAAGAACTTCTTATGGAGGATGAGAACGTAGAAAGTTCGGAAGATAAGCAAAACAGGTTTATGGATCTCTATGGTGCTGATTGGGAAAAGATTATGGCTTTGGAAACATCATCTTTATGTCATTTTATCAATGAATGTGATAAAGAGAAACCTAAGTATTGGCCAAATATACCACTTAATTTTGATTATTGTTGATGGAAATCTTATATGTTAACGAGTTGTACAAATGTAGCTGAGAACTGTACAAAAGTAAAAGTCATTTCAAAATCAATAGTATGTTCTTTAGTTTTGTTTCAAGTTGTGTTTCTGCTCATGTTGTATTAGCAACTTATATTTGCATACAAAAAAAATTCACATTGAATTATTAAAATCCAACTTTGTATTAGTACAACTACACTGAAAAAGTGAAGTCAGTAAATGAAGTGAGGTTATAAATAAGATACTCTTTTAATAAAAATAACAAGCTTTTATCCTTTACCCTTTGATGCAACTTTGTTATAAAGATGTCTGAATGAAGAGCTTATGAGTATATTAATATGTGAACAGATATTTTTTGAGAATATGTGAAGAGAAAGAGAAGTGTAAGCCTTGGTAAAGTTTAATTTTATATAGAGAAGAAGTGCTAGATTTACAAATTTTGAGTGATTTTCCATAGCTGTCTGACCACTAGTATATAAAAGTGAATTAAAATTTTTTCTTTTTTCACAATTATTCAAATGCAGCTATGAACCTATTGAAAGCAGTCTATTTGTTATGCACGAGTTCTCAGCTGTGTAAGGCAGCTCCACTTGGGCCTGTACTGAAATTAGCAATTTCTACATTCATCATCATTCATCACCATCAGACTTTTACCCATAATCTTCATACTGAGCATGCTGGTTGGGGATTGCAGGGCACATTACTGTCTTGTTAGATTGTTGCTATCATATATATATAGCTTTAATTGACTATTTTAGCTGGTTAGCACAGAGCTCTATGTACTAATTTTAAGATTAAATAGTGTTTATATTTGTATACTAATTGTAATATAGTATTTTCATTTGTACATGACTGGGTTTTTTATATTGTCTTTATTATTTATACTATTGCATTTCAATTTTGTTGGTGTTTATCATTGCAGCACTTGAACTATGTGTATCTTAGTTGTTATCACAATAGAGAATAATGAATTTTTCACCACTATTAAAAATCATGCAAATCAAATAAAAGTGTACACAATTTCATACATGGATTTTAGTCACAATGTACACAACATGCAATTACAGCTGAAATTGATGTAATGACAAACAACATCACACCTGTATTCCCGAAGAGGTAGGCAGAGGATTGTAGGACACTCCCATGTTTCATCAGTTATATATACGCCCCACATGCATTGGGCACATATCCAGACTCCAATCACTACTAGAAAATCTAATCTAGTTTTGTTTACGTCCGACTATAGAATTGGTGGTGAGCCTATTACCGTACACTGGACATATCCAGACCCATAGCGATGACTAGAAAATCTAATTTAGAAAAATTTAGTAGTGCTAGACCCACTAATTGAACTCCGGACCTCCAGATCGGTAGTTATACTTGCAACCAACATGACCAATGAGGCAGTGCATGGTTGTAATGAATGTCATGTAATATAAACATTGCATAGGAGATACATTATGTTCATAAATAAAATGCCCTTTGGCATATTACTTATTAAAATTGAAATATAGGTATGATGGAAAATGTGTATTGTTCGAAAATAAACTCATATCTTCACTTGTAGTTTTATTAGTAAATAGCTATTATTCCTGCCGAGCTGTTTTTTTTTTAATAATGCTGAAGTTACTATGTTGTAATATAATAATAATAATTTTCGTACTTATTTAATCACAAAACTATTGGATCTATTTGATTGTTATATCAATTATATTATTACCACGCAAAAAAAACGTATATAATCTGAAGTTTATAGTTATTTATCTTTAGCAATAATACCCATAGAAATATATTTTTTATAAAAATATGATATAACAGATTCCTCAGCACGTTGCACGCAAGGTCGAATTATTCCCGAAAATGGGACTAAGCCTGTCCCGCGCGGGACATTTTATTTTGATTGAATAATCGAGATGTCAGTACAATATATAGCAGACGCAATTACATTAAGGACTATGTACAATATAGCAGGAACTTGTTACAGATTATAGAGGCATCTATTGTAGGAAAATAAAAAGGCCCAAATACGAGTAGTAGTTATAACTTATTAGTTCAAAGTAGGCGACTCGCAAAGCCAAATGTCGAAAAGCAGAACGCTAGAACTTATGCCCTGAATAAACAATATTCTCACAATACTGTTTAACATTTCTAATAAATCATCAATATTTAGTGTTTTGCAACTTAATCTGTGTTTGGTGTACCTACGCTACATCATTAGATGAGACGAAATGGCGTCATTTCTCGAATTATTACTTGTATTGCTTCGGTGGTTAATGTGAGAACGTATTTAGATACGAGATTGGTGCGGTTGGCGTGCAGTTAGTGCAGTCGTGCGCCCAGCCGAGGCTGATCCACGTACGTTAACCGAAAAGTGGGGTAATGCCATACGTAACGCTGTGGGAATTAGAGCTATGTGGACATCTCTAACGTTTTTGCGGTTTAGCAAAAAGTTATTTAGTCAAAAAGTTCACCTTGTAATTTCTCAAATGCAACCATGAAATGCTTGTATTTTCAAATGGGACTAATGCTTTTGATATTTGAAATTCGTCACAGAATTTAACGTATCTGCGTGCCGGATTTATTAAACACGAACTTAACTGAATGTAGAACAAAAAAAGCGACCATTGAGATTGCAGTTTAAGTTCTTATGTAATTACTTTTCAACGGAAGTAGAATAATAATATTCATATACATAAGGTGATTTGAAATAATTTTCTCTATGAATGCAGATATGAAAGCTAAGTTTGTGTATCAGGAATACAATAAGGAAATCGTTGCTGATCAATATCTATACCTTGGGTTTGTTATTGAGCACATACTGAAAAATAAACGTGATAAAATAATGCAGCTGGAATCAAAGCATTTGTAAGGATTTATTTACATTAGACACTATGTTTGCTATGAAAAGAATTACGTATTGTATTAGTGACAAAAGTTTCTTGTTTGTTTATTTATATGACTAAATATGTACCGGTTTAGCAAATGTATGTTTTTTCGGGGTGGCTCGACTATTTTCGGAACTACACGAGGTCTTCCTTATGAAGCGTAAATAACTAATAATTTTCTTAATCTGGATATAAACATGTAGG